>PVLD010004447.1:0-125122 GCA_004027595.1 Dinomys branickii
ACATTATGACATAAAGGTTTTAGTTTGTCTTCTCCTAAATTATCCTGAGGTCCTCAGTTTGTTTATTTGTGTATTTATACTGGGGTTTCAGCCTATGGCTTTTGCACTGAGTTACAAGTTTTTCATAGAATATTGATTTTGAGACTGGGTCTCATTAAGTTACTAAGTCACCCAGATGGTGCTCAGACTAGTGACCCTCCTGTCTCAACCCCTCAGAGCGCTGTGATTACAGATGAGGGGCAGCAGGCCCAGCTGAGTAACCATCTTGTATGACTGTTGGCTCCCACATTCCTGATATGATGTAGTGTCTGCTCCAATTTCACCTTCTTTTCTTACTTGATTTGCTGAGAGTTTCTTAAAAAGGCTGAACAAAAGTTGATTTGTTTTGTGATTTGTAAATGTTTTGTATCTGTGGATTGTCACGTGGTTTTTAATGATGTCTTTTAGAGAGTAGAACTTTTTAATAAGTATCAGTTCATCATTAGTTTGTGTTGGACCCAGCTTTTCAGTGCTCTAATAAATTACTGATTAAGCATTTATCATTATGTGGCATTAACTGTCACATTTTCTGTAGATGCTGTTATCATTTTGAAGAAATGCCCTGAATGCTTACTGTCCTGGAAGTTTTTGTCAGAAAAGATACCATAGATCTTTAACTACTTTTTCTCTGTCTATAGAGAGGAACACATATTCTCTTCTGTTTTATAAAAAATAAGCACATAAAAGTATTTTATTTTCACATATTTTCTTCTCTTTTATTAGTACATGGTTGCAGTACATTGACCACATTTACTGTAGGGATTGGTACAAGGACATAACACACTTACACTCCCCTCTTTTTCTTATATCCTCCATTCCCTTTAATTTTCTCAGTGTCAAACTCATTTATTTATCTTATAAGACCTTTTAAAATTAATTATCATGTACATAAGTTGAAAACCAGACTAATAGATGAAAGAATATATAAACATACAGTGCAATTGTGCTAAGTGAAGGTACATTTGTAGATATTGTCTGCACTGGATTGTAATGTCTTTTATTTCTTTATCTTTTTTCTTTCTTTATGTCTTTTATTTTATACTTTCCACATTCTATACTGAGGATTTCATATAAGAGAAATGATGTGATATTTAACTTTGTGTGCCTGAGTTACATCACTTAGATTATGATCTCAAGGTGAACTAACTTTCCTACAAATGACTCATTTATACTTTTTATTGCAGAGTAGTACTTCACTGTGTATAAATAACATGTTTTTATCCATTTATCTGTTGACAGACACACAGAGCGATTCAAAGATTTAGCTAATATAAATTACACGGTTATAAACATGGGTATGTGGACATCACTTTGGTGTGAATAACACTGGTTTTCAAATAATAGATATTCCTTTTCCAGGACCAAATACACTTAACTATGATATATTGTCCATTTGATATACTGTTTTTTAAATTCACATTGCTAAAATTCTGTTTAGAATTTTTAATGTAGATGCTTATGAGAGTGCTTGCATCGGCAGCACATATACTAGATGCTTATGAGGTACTGGTTTATGACTTCATTTCCTTTGTAATATCTCTATTAGTTTTGTATCAGTATAATACTGGCTTCACAAAATGAGTAGGCAAATATTCTTTAAATTTCTAGAAGGTTTATACATAATTATTTTAACTTCTTTTCTGCCTATTTACTAGAATTTTCAAATGAAGCCAGCTGGCTCTAGAGCTTTATCTGTAGGATGATTTTATGAATAACTAGAAAGGCTCCACAAATGCTGGAAGAAGACTCAAGATAATTTTATTATTCACTGGAAAACAAGCATTAGGAACATTAGCATTTGCGGAGTTCTCTTTTTCACAGGAGTGTGTTGGACATGACCAAGTTGAGGCAAGAACGATGCTTACAGATGTAATGGGTGTAGAATGTATAGCTTAGAAAACTCACATTTTTAATGGTCTATGAATATATTTGCTTCTTTATTGTTGCTGTACTGAGCAGTAGTAGAGAAGTCTGTCTTTTGCTCTTGAGAGAGACACTATTCTTATCACACAAAGTTGTACTCAAACATCCATCCTCCGAAAATTTTGTTAACAAAAGCTGTGCTCTCCATAAACATTTATTTATTTTAAAGTGAAATATAAACATAATAACAAAATAACAGTTATGAAGAAAAAACAAAACAATGTAGAACAACAAAAATGATACAGGATTTCAAAACAAGATGATAGGAATTAATAATGTTTGTTATATCTTAAAAGGCTGTCTGAACTAAAAGCCTTTTTGTCCCTTGCTCAAATGTGTTCTGAAAAGGAAAGAATCCATGGGCAATTATCTCTATTAGGTCCTTAAATGCAAATGCAGTTGCTTTAATAACAATATGGCTTTTCAGGTAATATGTTTCTTTTTATGCTTCTGTACTTATATAGATAATATGAGAATATTATGAAAAATTTTATGCAAATAAATTCAACAAATTAGCTGAAATGGAAAAACTGCATAGCCAAGCACACTAAAAAAGATATATAGTGTTTGACAGGGTTCATTTCCAGATAATTGAGAGAAGTCTGATTCTTAATAGTTTAGGCAAACTTAGCAGAGATTTTGGAAGAGGACTGTTATTTGGGGGTATATTGACAAATCCAGATTAAGGTCCATAAAACCTACAGAACAAGTATATAGCCATGTGTCAAAATACAAAATACTGCTGGGACTTTCTTCATATTTTATCTGCTCTTCTATGTGTGGTTTTGCTTAATATTTTTTCTCTGACATCGGAGTCTTCCTATATATTAAGAAGCCTCTGTGATATAAAGTGTAACTGAATTATTACATATACATAACCATGAAGAGGAATAAGTATCCATGTAGTAATATGTCTGGATACACATGGAATAGCACATTGCACTGTTAGTTTTCAATCTTGCCGTTTTTTATCTTACTAGTATAAGTCCACTTAGAATGTAGTTAATTTCTTCTTCTATATGTTTGTTATTGTCGGTCTGTGGTGACTGCTCAGGTAACTTCCTTATGTGACCAATAGTTTGATGCTCTGGACCTTTAATTCAAGAATGTCATTACAATTCTGGTTGAAAACAATAGTTTATTTTTCTTCCTTATTTTTGACTGCCTTTGACCCAATCAGGGAAAGCACAACAAAGTAATTAGGTGCTAACGTCATCTTCTGTATTTCAGAAAGGAGTTCAGCATAAGTCAAATAAGTAATTAGTTTTCACATCTATATACTTTTAAAATCTAGGGGCGTAAAGTTTTTGTGAAATCATGTGGGTTTCTACAAAACAGATTAAAAATTCAATATTTCAAAAAAAAAAAAGCAAGAAAACCAACAGTGCCCCTGACAGGTTTGTAATCTCATAGCTCACAACATTTACTCAGATAAAATGGACTAATAGGCTGTTTAATTGCCACTTCCAAAATTAATAGAAAGTACTCTGAATTGTCATAGGCCAGTCCCAGATATGCCAGGCTCAGCCATTCAGGAACCAAAGAAGAGTTTCTCATTTTGAACATCCCACTAGTGCAGTCTTCTGAGGTTCAGGAAGCAGCACATGGAGAATGTGTAATACTGCTTTCTAATTCCCAAATTTTAAAAAATGGACATATGTATAATGTGTATTGAATTGAATATTTGAAAAATTTAAGATTATTTCTCTGGCAATTCTTTTGTCCTCAATGCTGTACCCATCATTATATTTAAATACATTTAATTGAGTGTCTTTAGCATTTTTCTGACTGTCCATGTAGCTAAATTTCACCTTGAATTTGTTATTGTGGAAATCTTTTCTCTTTCATTATAGTCATGTCAATTTGAGAATGTTATATAATGTGAAATATGAGGATGTCAAATACAAAGATGACATGTCTGTACCAACCATGCAAATATCACTTAAAACTGACCCCACCCCTCAGATATATTTCTTGTGGCCTGAAAGGTATTAATTTATTTGTGAATAGAAATTTATGATTATCCAGATTCAGGTGAAGTACAGAAATAATTATACAGCAACAGAATACTGAAGTTATACAACAACTGTCTTCTTTAAAAAGCCACGTCCTACACTCTCTATTGCACCCTCATTTAGTGTTCCCCACTGCTCTGGACCACCTCCCGACCTTGCCAAACATTTGCTACCATGAATTTTGGTTAGCTCCAACAAACAGTGAGATGTTTAGATTTGTTCTGTTGGGTATTCTAAACCAGAAAATCAATGAGTCCTATTTCTTGTCTCAAAGATCTATACAATTTCAAATTCTTAGATGCAGATATTATATCTTTCAATTTGTGAATTCTCAATGCCAACCATCATTAAATCACCCATTGTTTAAAAGATATCCATGGACAAAAACAAAAACAAAAATAACTAGTGGGCCCAAAACAATTCTGCCAGAAACACTACTTGGGATAATACCTGGTGTCTTCCATCATATGTATTGTCTGCTCAGGTTCCTGTGCTTATGGGATCCATCCTCACCTGAGGTTCTATAACCAGCCTTCTTACCTATGCCAGGGGAAAGTAACCCACAAAAGATTCAGTAGTTCAATAATCACCAGCTGCTTATATCTGAGATATTTATAATACTACCTAGAATGTTTTTCTTTGAAATGTCTTGAAAGTTTTAAAGTTTTTCTTCTAAAATGTTTTGAACTTTAAATAGCTTATAAAGGCCTGGGCACCCTCAATCAACCACCTGAAGAGCTTGGACCAGTGGCCTGCAGTCTGCCGACATTGTGGTTTGCTGCTGAGGGCCAAGCACCCTCAGTCAGGCACCTGGGCAACTCAGACTGGTGGTCAGCATTCCACTGACACTGTGGTTCACAATTGAGGCCCAGAAGAGACAAGTATGCTCCATCAGCTGCCTGAGGGCACACCTTTTGGCACCCTGTATTCTGCCAACCTCATGGCTGAGGTTGATACACCATCAATGAACTGCCTGGGGATCCTTGTCCCAAAGGCAAGTGTTCTGCCAGTATTGCAGTTCTTCTCTGAGCTGTGTGCGCCTTCAACTGCCTGGGGATCTCAGACCCAGCCACTGACCCCTTGAGATCATCCTGGGGCAAGCTTGACACATGAGAAATCTAAGGACCCCAGAGAACTTTGGTGAGCTGCCAGTGAAGGCTGAGCTTTGGTGCCTTGTCTCTAGCATCCGAAATGACAAGACTAAGGAGCAAAATGCAATCTCAGAAATCCACCCCATCCGAAACAACTCCAGGAGACATCAACATGGGAGAAGTCATACACCTGAAATCTCTGAAATGCTCACAACTGAAGTAATGCAATAACTGCATCAGGCCATAGAAGAAATCAGATAAAAAATAATCTTTCAGGTAAAAAATGAAATGAGAGTAATTTTGAAAGAATTACTCAGCACATCTAAAGAAGACATATATAAAAAAGTAGGCAAGCATAGAAAAATTATGGAAATGTTAAAAAAAACAATATAGGAAAGAACTAGAATGCAAGAAACAGATTCAAATAGATACCTAGGAAAGCAAAACTTACATCCAAAACTGGCAAAATCACTTGAATGAAACCAAAGATAGACTTTTAGGTCTTGAAAAGAGCATTGCAACTAACAGTCACAAAAGGAAAGATCTCTCAAAAATAACAAAGAACCCAGATATATCAATTCAACAGCTGCAAGCAAGGCAAAGAGAAACAATGTAAGACTAATAAGTGTTAACAACACAGCAGCAGTCAACACAAATGACATAAAAAGAATATTTGCAGAAGTAATAGCAGAAAATTTCCCAAGTATGGAAAAAGAATCTAACGTACAATAACTGAGGCATATAGAACTCCAATTAGCCATAGCCAAAATAAAACTACACCAGGAGATATAATAATCAGGATACCAGAAATCCAGCAAAAGGAGAGAATACTAAAAGCTAATAGAGAAAAGAAACAGATAACCTATAAAGGAAAATCCATCAGAACCATGGCAGATTTCTCAAAAACAACCATCAAATCAAGAAAAGCTTGGAGTGAAGTATTTCAGGTCCTAATACAAAACTACTTCCAACCCAGATGGATGTATCCTGCAAAACCAGCCTTCAAATGTAATGGTAAATAAAATATTTCCGTGACAAATAACAACTGAAGAACTTCATGAGCACCAAGCCAACCCTATGAAGAGTACCAGAGGTACTCTAGAAAGATGTAAAAATGATCACAAGAAAAACCATGTGGCCCATACAGCAAGGCCCCACTATTCTCCTGCTATGTTAGAGAAAAAAAGTGCCAATTCTTGCAGTATTTAGTACTGACTAAACAGTAACTTTGGCCATGCAAACTAGGATCAGATGGAAACCTTTCTCAACAAGTAACTTCCTCAACAAGTAATTTTCTCATACTCACTGATGTTCTAAGGTGACTATTTTTGTTTCTGTCTATAACCAATAGTCTCTTAGTAGCATGGTATATAACATTTTTCCTTGGTTTATGAGCATTTAATATAAAATGGCTTGCCTCCATTTTTATGAAAAATCAATGTATTTGGGCCAATATTACATCAATAATTCATATTTTGTGTTCTTTTATTTTTTTCTATAAATACCATTAGCATAAAATCACTGATGAGCTCAAATACACCATGAGAATCTTCAGTATTTCTCTGTTTTCTTCCAATATGGTGATAGCGGGTCACAGTGTCTGGGACTATGGTGCCCCTAAACATCCTGATCACCAGCACACCAGGGCTTGGAAAGACCTCACTAGGAAATGAACTTGCATCCAGATCAGAACTAAAATACATTGATGTGTGAGATGTAGCTTGAGAAGTCTGATCAGTGGATATCATGGAGTCTGGCAAGATGGCTTCTCCCAGGAGCTTGCCAGAAGATGCACAGATGATGGCACAAACCCTGAATGAGATGCGGATTACAGAATAAGAGCCAAGAGTTGTAAACTGGATGCTGTAGTTTGCCTTCTGCTATGTAATTGAAATTCTAGATCATGCTAAAATTTATTCAAGTCAGGCCAAGAAAGCCCCTGTCAACACAGATGACACACAACTGGCGATCAAAGGTCAAGCTGAGCATGCTTTTACCTTTCTTCCCTGAGAGATTTTTTTATTAGATATTGCAAGACAGAGAAATGAAACCCCTTTGCCATTGATCAAACCATATTCAGGTCCTAGATTACTGCCTAAACAACACTGCTTACAAAAAGGCATCTATTATACAACAAATTATGCTATAAAGCTACTCTTATATAATCAACATGGTACTGCCTAAAAAAATACCAGAAGATCAATGGAGATCCGTGAAGATCAATGGAACAGAGTGGAAGACACAGACACAACCACAAACACACTCAGCTACCCAATCTTTGAGAAAGGGGCCAAACAAAGTCATTGGAAGAATGATAGCTTCTTTAATAAATGACATTGGAAAAATTGGCTTACCACCTGCCAAAGACTGAAAATAGACCCACATCTATCACCACATACCAAACTCAAGGCAAAAAATGGATCATAGATCTCAATATTAAAACAGAAACACTAAATCTATTGGAAGAGAAAGTAGGTATAAACCTTGAAGACATAGGGGTAGGCAGAGAATTCATGAACAAAAACCAAAGTGCTCATGAAATACATCAAAGAATCAACAACTGGGATCTCATCCTACTGAGAAGTTTCTGTACATCTAAAGAAATCACCAGTAGAGTAAAAAGAAAATCCACAAATTGGGAAAAAATTTTAGCTGACTGTCCATCAGACAAACATCTTCTATATAGAACATATGAAGAATTAAAAAAAACATCAGCATCTCCAAATTCAAAGCCCCAATCCAAAAATGGGCAGCTGAGATGAATACACACTTCTCAGATAAAGGAATACAAATGGCAAATAAATGCATGAAAAAATGTTCGGCATCATTAGTCATTTGAGAAATGCAAATTGAAACAACACTGAGATTTTACCTCACCACAGTAAGAATGGCTAGCATTGTGAAACCAACCAATAACAAATGCTGGCAAGGCTGTGGAGAAATGGGAACTCTTCTCCACTGCTGGTGGGAATGCATACTGGTGAAACCACTGTGGAAATCAGTGTGGAGATTCCTCAGAAAACTAGGTATAGAGGTCCCATTCAAGCCAGCTATTCCCCTTCTGGGTATTTTCCCAGATCTGAAAACATAACACAGCCGTATATGTGCACCCATGTTTATAGTGTCATAATTTGTAATAGCTAAACTGTGGAAACAACCCAAATGTCCATCTACTGAGGATTGGATAAAAAAAAACTGTGGTACTTTTATATAATGGAATATTACTCAGCTATAAAGAAAGATAAACTTGAGGCTTTTATAGGTAAATGGTTACAACTAGAGACCATAATCATAATCGTAAGTGAAATAAATTAGAACTGCATGTGTAAGCAACGTATTATCTCACTAGTGTAAGAACCTGAAAGAGTGAATAAAATTAGGAGGTATGACAGACATTGTGAAATGAAAGGAAAATGTTCAAAAGTAAGGGGTGATGGGGGTGTGGGAAAGAAGAAGGGAAAGGAGAGGAAATTATGTACGTATGTATATACAGGAGAGCTAACACTTGTACTACTGTCTTCTATTGCTTTACTTAAAGGAACAGTTAATGATTACTTCTTTGATCAATATTGCTTGTCTCTGTTTGTTTCCCTAAGAAACCACTTTGAAGATACCAATATGTAATGCAACAACCATTGTTCATTTCCTACCACTTTGTCTGTTACTCTGTATTGTTTGTATTGTTCTTATGCTATTTTGTAAATGGATGTCTGTTTGCTAATATGTTTTCTTCCTTCATTTTTAAGGTATTTTTTTTTTAAAAAGGCATCTACTTCTGCTGGATGAATAACAGTTCTTCAGTTGAGTGTTGGTTCAGGTGCTGGCAGACCAAGTACCTCTACACTGGGCACACTACCCCTGCAGGCCATGTCTCTTCAGCCAAAGTAGGGACTCTGCAGCCGCTCACCAGGCAGCCTGTACGGCGCAGATGCCGGTCTCACAGGCCCCTGCTGTCAAAGCCTCCATTCCCGCAACCTAAGCCGTTATGAATGTTCTGATTATTCCATCGTTGATTGGGTCCAAAAACATTCTTATTACCAGTAATAAGGCATCATCACAAAATACTGCCAGCAAAGTGTCAAATGCTTTGAAAACAAAGTGCAAAGAAGTTGATGACCAGGATGATGATGATGACTGTGATACTTGCTCTGCCTTGATGCATGTGACATGTGTTCTTGGTCTCGAATCCTTTGTGCTGAGATTAAGCATGCTGGATGTTTTCAAGTTCTATTTTAGAAAACATGAATAGTACCTAATGAGTAAATTTAGACATGATTCTTCTTAATTGAAATGCTGGGTTTTCTGTAATAGGAAGCTAGTGGTATTTCATCCACCTTTATGTGTAAAAAATAAAGTTCTCATTCATCATGAAAAACGCTGATACCATGGGTAGTGGCTAGAATTTTAAAGTATAATTATCTATTGTTTATTCTTTCGAAGTTCACACAAATGCACTTGGGTGGCTTACAAATTAATAACATTGCAAATTGTCGGGTGAAGGATTGCACAAAACTAACCATAATTATTGACCTAAAATTTCAAAATAGTCCCTTCATATTTTATTTTCAATTACTTAATGACATTTTTGTTTACTTTGAAAACATTACCTGACCATAATGGCATGAGTCAAGTGCTGATTCAGGTTTTTGGAAGGAAATCATTTCTGCTTTGATTATCAAAGCAAAATGCAAATATCAATGAACAGGCTATAATTTAATGCATTGACATATTTAATCAGCATTGTATCATATTTTATGTTGTGCATAAAAAAAGCACAGTGAAGTGCTTTGTCAATCAATTTTTACTCTGTGTGTATTTGTACAAATAAAAAATTAGTTCATTTAAGATCTATTTTTACTTATTCAAGGAACAAATAAAATTAAAGATTTTGTCTTTACTAAGTGATCCTACATAATTACTTCTATTTTCACTTAAATAATTTAAAATAGATGGAAAATTAGCAAATTTTAAAATTAGAAAACCCTCCCTTTTGATAGCACATTTTAGACATGCATTTCATTTTCAATAAATAGCTGAAAAAAGATACTTTCTGATAAGGCCAATTTAAATCTATAAAGTTAAGAAATATTTGGTCTAGTCTTGTTATCCAAATAAAGATGCCCCCAAAAAATCCTAATGTCACTCCAGGGAAAGATATATGTCAGACATGCCCAATACCAGAAAAATAAAACTTTTCCCCTCATAAATTTTCTCTCAGGAAGAATCAACCTATATACCTCATCTCTCTCTCTCTCTCTCTCTCACACACACACACACACACACACACACACACACACACACAGATTTCTCTCCTGTTAAAATGGATGACCCATGCCTGTTCTAGCCCAATATGAAACTCAACTGTTCACTCGCTCCCTTTTCCTTTCTCAGTCCATTAATTTTTTCAGATAATTTTTTATCTCCCTTACATTAAAAATATTTTCCTTTTATAAGTAATATATAAACACGTACATATTATATATATATATATATATATATATATTGTTAAGATATGCAGGAAATATGTGCTTTACACATCCATGGCTTGACTCACAGATCTTCTTTAATACCACTGTTGACTGTTGTCACAGGAATTAAACTAGGATTTGTATCCAAGCATTGTGGTTCCAAAACCCACGGCCTAACACAGTTGTTCTGTTGTGCCTCTCATCTTTAGCTTATACAGGGAAGACTATGAAATCTGTCATCTTCCAAGAGAAAAAGAAATCCTCGTCTTGAGTTCTACACTGTTCTGCAGCTATAGACTTATTTCCTGTCTAAGTCAGCAGTTGGTGTCTTTTGCCCAAAGGCTTCTTTGTGAACACAGGGGCCATCAGCAGAAGTCTGAATAGTTGTTTGTCCTTTAAAATGCAAATTGGACCTGTCATTCCCCTCTGCGCGCAAAGTTTCCCATTGGCTTCTTGTCCCATCACAGGAGCTGCAGCTCATCTTTCCCATTGGCTTCTTGTCCCATCACAGGAGCTGCAGCTCATCGCGGTACACAGGATCCTGCTGTAAGTGCTGATGACTATCTGCACCTCACATTCCATCTCTTCGCTTATTGATTTTCTCCACAGGGGCAGCAGGCTACTTTCTCAGCACCGTCGTTTACTCTGAATGAGTGTGACTGTTTTTTCCTCTCCTAAAGGCTGAAATTAAACTCATTTTACCTGGTTTAATTTGAATAGACAATATACAAAAGACCACAGAAATAAAAGAGTGCCTCAGAAGCTTATTTGCCTGACCAGGCAAATTGCCACACGGTGTAAAGAGGTCATATCATTTAATTTATCAGATTTTGCTTAGCATGAAAAAAAATGGTTAAAAGGTCTTTATTCTCCTTTATTAACCACATGTGCTAAAATGAAATCTGTTTTTAGTGTTTTCTGAGGATATTTTGTTTGCACCTTTATATTGGTATCGTTTATTCAGGACGCACATCTATACACACACGCACAGAGGCACAGACCTGAGAGCAGTGACGGGGTGGAGAGAAGGAGAGAGAATAAACCAAACACGAGCACAGAAGAGCAGAGGGAGGGGGCAGCGAAGGGTTTTACTACTCTGTTTACAGGAGGTGGTTCACAGCTGGTATTAGCTTAATGTACATGCATTTTAATTTCCCAAAGGATGTCATTTCCTCCTTTCCTTTAAATTAGTAAAAAAAAAAAAAAACCTATTGGTCTGAATTTAGGAAAACACCCTATTTTTTTTAAAAGAACAATCTACAGATCTATGCAAGTATATTTCCTTTTATTAGTACTCAACTTGTAGAACTGTTGTGAATTTTAAAAAAGATGATAATCTTTCTAGCATGCCTAGCATGTAGCAAGCATTCTATGAATATTCATCTTAGTTATTGGTAGCTGATTACTGTAACACAATCTTTATTACTATTGTTAGATTAGTTGCACTAGTAAGGTAGATCTCATGGTCAGCTTTAACAAGAAAAGTACATGTAATGTTTTTAAATCTTTGAGTCTATAATATTCCTATGTGATCCTAAAAACAATTGGAATATAATATTGAAATCATATCCAAGTAGAAAGTCTATTCCTTTCAGTAATTCTACATTTCAGTTATTTGAAGTAGGCATAATTAGTAGAAGTAATCTCAGTCTACTGCATAATAACACTATGATCCATAGCGTCTGAGCAGAGTTGTAATGACTCACGGGGACATGATGAATGGGAACAGCCTTACTTCCGGCTTGCTGTACAGAGCCGTCATTCCATCACATAGAGCCCACAGATCAAAATCATGTTTAGAATCCTGAGTCACAGTGTGGGCAGTCACTTTCAAGTTTGTATTCAGCAGTTTTAAGTTGGCCATCCATTTTTATGCAAATTATTTAATTATAAACAGCAGGATAAACTTGTGAGTAGTGGCTAATCTCACAGTTGGTCAGAATACCAAAAAAGCAAGATTGACGATACAGGGGAGAAGTTATTCCAATGGCTTGTTCCATGTTTTGGGTAAAAGGGTCCAAACACATGACTGCCTCTTCTTCAGACTGGGTTTGTTGCTGGGCCTTTCCTTATTCTACAGGATACTCAACTTACACAGCACCCAGCAGCTTTACACACGATCCAGAATTAGGTCTCAGCAATATTGTAAATAATAAATACGCTTCCCCTACAATCTAAACTAGCTTAACAACTGTTCACTTGTGTCAGTGCTATGAAATGAAGCTCACTAACTCTTCCTTGGAACACTGGAACCCCAAGTATTTCACTGAGAATATATATTCCTCCACTATTGTGGATTTCCTTTTTTCTATACAACAAAATATGTCTTGTTCAGTTTTCAGAATTACTGGTCACTAGGTCCAGTAAACAACCCTAACAACACAGCAGACAAATGTGATGTTTCACTGTAATGTCCAAACGGTCCAAGTACCCTGAAATTACATCAGCATACAGAATAGAAAAAATGCTCAAACAAGACCATAGGTTAGCACTATGCTACATGAGTGTACATTGCTTTTGGGCCTCTTTCCTACTGAGAAAAGCAAAAACTACATTTTCCACAGCACCATCACTCTTTACACATCATGTGTTTAGTATGGTGCTAATCAGCATTAGTAACGATACTATATCCATCAAGCAGATACAAATACAATTACGACTGAGTTGATTGGCGTTATCCCAGTGTCATTCTTCCAAATCTCCTATTGATGTTGTTGGGATCAGATATCTCTATGAATAAATAAGCAAAAAGTTGACCTTAAAGTCTTTAGTCTATACAATTAGCATAAATTTTGTCTGACACACAATGTTGCTTTTTATTTTCTGTATTTTTGGGTACGAGAAATGGCTTTAGGAGCATTCTATGTATGTTAGGTTCTTAAGCGAAGAACCTAATATGAGTATTTTAATTCATGGGATTTATTTAAACAATAGTCTCGAGGAAAATGAAGTAGAGTGAGGGGTGTAAGACAGTGCAGAGGGCTGGCCGTTAGTGGTTTTTGTCCTCTTCTGAAGACCAGCCTTAGCCTCAGGGGAGCCTTATTTCATGAGGAAGATTCTTGAACGTGGTTTTCAGTCATAGTTGGTGCCTTTTGTCTTTTTCTTCTTTTTGGGTGCTCTCAGAGCTTGCGTATTTTTATGTTTGATGGTTGTATGTGCATTCTTCGCCTATCTGCACTGTTTCCTTGTTGTTCCCCTGATTGGATAGATTGTTGGTTCCCATCCTCCTGAAGGCACAGTGATACCCCAGCTCACAAATGTGGAACAATTCAGTTTGCAAACAGAGTGGCAACATTTTGCTTCCATTTGATATCTGTGCATGGGGGTACAAACACCTGAGGCCTCATGAAAACTAAAGAGGATCTCTTCCCCAGAGGCTTATAATAAAACAAATTGACACACTGAGGTGTTACTGTACTTTTCTTTTGATCTTCATTTGCTAAATTTTAAGAATATTACTGAGAACACTCCCTGGAGGGTGGAGAGGTTTCTCGTGCTGCTCCCTTTCCATGGAAGATTGAGTGTTTATGGGTCGTTTCCTGTGTTCCAATAGTCACAGTCTCTTATACTTTTTATGGAGTGTTTTACTCTATTCACAGAGGTGAAACTGACCCCTACCAGGATTTTGTCTGTGGCAGAAATGGACTCTCTTCTAAGTGACCATTGCTCATAGGTACAGAGTTTGTAGAATTTGATCCTAATTTGTGAGGAGTTCCCAAGGGTATTCTCTCCAAAAGATCCAGAACTCCAGTTTAGTCCTGCAAGTAGGAAAACCAGTCACAGGGGATAATTTCCAATGTGTTCAGCAAATATTTATTTTATTGCAAAAAATATATGTATATGTATGTATGTATGTGTGTGTGTGTGTGTGTGTGTGTGTATATATTTATATATGTGGATGTATTTGCTGATTTAAGATTCTGTGTAAACTTATTGAAATGTCCTGTGTAGAATTTAAATCGTTATACTTGACTATTCTGCTTTTGAAATTTTCTGTACCATAGAAATAAAAGGTCTTTATCTTAGAGGACAATTATCTGTTATACTGAGACACTAGATTTCCATGTCCATGCAAGTAATTCCCAACATGTTTTGTGTGGTTTCTTCTTTGTTAAAAAGAGACAATTCAAAAAGCAGCCGCTCTTCTGTCTCCTTTATTTTTAACCTTTGTTCATTGCTTCAAATCTTGACAGAATGGCACATATTTTTAAATTATTTAATTTTGTTTCAATTAATTAAAAAATTTCTTACTCACACTTTATTCCTTTTGCACATCTTTTTGTGATTATTATTATAAATTGAAATGCATTAAATATTTTTAATAAGAGCTTTATTCTAATTTTTCTTTTATTTTTATATACCATAACATTGTATTTTAGCTTCTTTTTTCTTACAAAATCTTCATTTATTGGATTTTTGTAAATGAGAAATGACTTCATTTTCTAATTTAGCTACTGAACTCCTTCTTGAGGCTTAAATATAATGTAAAACTATTGTGATATTGAAATTACTAACACTGGATTCTTAATTTTAGAAAAAATGAAACAATCAAACATTGTAATACGAATGACCAATGTATGGAAAAATAGATATTTTTTTAAAAAGAGACTATTTTTCATTTTCCAGTACTATTTTTTGACTCAAAATCTAAGATGAAGAATTGATTTGATCTCATTTATTTATATATTTTATCATTTTATGAAACAAAAGCAAAACCAAAATCTAGAGACAATATATCTCTATGTACATATCTACAAAAATATATCTAAACAGGTAGGTGTACGTATTATCATACTAAAATATAAGGTTTAAGAATTATATTTCAGAAAGCAGATAGCAGAGGGGCATAAATGTGGTCCTCTTTAAATACTAACACATGTTTTGCTAAAATATAAAGCTCCTGTTGAATGGTTAATTTGTGAAAATTAGATTAATAAAATGATAAAAGTCAAAAATGAAATCTATTAAGGTGAGGATTCTGTCTCAGTTACTTTCCCCGTCATTCAGATGCATTTTGACTCAAGAGTCACAGCACATGAGCTGCAGGGTCCAGGCAGAACCATGGCAGAAAACTGGGGGGAGGAAAGCTGGTTCCTCTCTGGGGCCTGGAAAGCAGACAGCAAAGAGAGATGGACAGGGTCACACCTCTTCATCACATGAGGCTCCTGGAGGGACATTAGATATAAACCATACAGATACCATTTTAGTTCATATAGCTGACTTTTACATTGAAGTATCCATGCCAACTAAAGGGGCAGAAGCATGATTTGTGTTGTTGCTCTGACACTGAAAAGACTGAATTAGCTGTTTACTAGCATTTGCCTTCTGTTCCCAATATGCAAACATGAATTAAAATC
Source organism: Dinomys branickii (assembly GCA_004027595.1). NCBI lineage: Eukaryota > Metazoa > Chordata > Mammalia > Rodentia > Dinomyidae > Dinomys > Dinomys branickii. Next base: position 15,894 of record PVLD010004447.1, read on the forward strand.
ACCACATTTGTCAGGGAATGGTAGCACAAGCCTATAATCCCTGCACTCTGGGTGTCTGAAGCAGGAATATTGTAAATTCAAGCCAGCCTGGGTAACTTAGATTGATTTTGTTTCAAAATAAAAAATAAATAAATAAACAAAGGCCTTGGGATGTAGCTTGTTGTGTGGGCCTTGGATTCAACCCCCAGCACTCAAAACCAGAAAATGAACAGGAAGGAAAATGAAAAACAACCTCGTGGGGTCATTGTGAGAAACAAAGTAGAACAAAAATATCACACAGTGGCAGATATTATGGCGACTTCATTTATTAGCATCATTTCTGTACATCAAAAGATACACTCAACGCATTTCTAAGGAGTTGGACAGATGGAGGTAAAAGCTGTGGTCTAGCTTTATTTTAAAAGTTGACTTATTGTTTCTGTTGTCTCATTATTTTTCACATGGGACCTTTGTAGAGACAAGAAGCTGGACTTCATGGGCCATTAGCCTAGCCAAGAAGTCCCTTTACATCCCTTAATATGCTTTATGATATATCACACCAATATCTCTTGAGTTTCACATGCCTTTTTCTATGTATTTCTAGCTTTCAAAATGGAAACACATTTTAAAATCAAATGATTTTTTATCTAAATAGTTTATTATATCTCTTCTGGAGTTATTTCTACATCTCCTAATTCATTTATGGTCATCACTATAATAATTTACTTCTAACAAAATATTCCTGCAATATCCTGGAACATATTTTGTCAAGGAAAAACTAAACCAAATACACTCACACATGTACTTTCTAAACAAAACTTACAAAGATCCTGGTAAGAAATGTTTTCACATCTTATATTTTAGAAAATATGCCAGAGAATAGACAAAAATGACAATATTTTAGTCAGCAGGAAGCTTGTTTTCTATGTTTAAGAGAAAAATTTAGTCTATATTCATGAAAGTCAAAGTATGAACTCATTTTTGTTATGTACTCTTACAGAAATCGCAGAAGTTCTCTGACTCATGTTTGTGCAACTATTCTTAAACTGTTGTATAAAAGCCAGAAGAAATATCCTCAATAAGAAGCAATTATAGGCAAAGGTTAGTGATTTTTTTCAAAACTAAAAATACTGTAGGAAAATGATCACAAGTGCTTGTCAACAGATTTGTAGACTGCACCTTCAAACTTTTGAATGAAAATTTTAGAAGTAAGCCTGACTTGCCTGTCTCCAGACCTGCCACCAATTATTTTTCTGAGTGCTATTTTACCTGTGTTCGTATTTCATTATATACTGAAAAAGGAATTGAAATAATAAAAATGTCATAATGATATTTTATACATACTTAATGTTTTATGCACCAAAGTGAAACTCTACTGAGAATAAATAGTGTCACTGGAACTACAATACTTCAGAAATTATAACCTATTCAACAATAGGTTATATGTTACACATAGCCCAATATATGCATTATTAAAGTTAAAAAATGGAATATTAAGAAGATTGATCACCCCAAAACAATGTTTATTCTAGATTTCTTTGAAAAACTATGGAAAAATTTTGTAGTGCATAAATTAAAACATTTCAAACGAATTAAATCACGAGTGAAACAAAAAGTTAAAGCTCAAAGAAAATCTGTTCACAATAGATAAAAATTTTCCAATGTGTAGCACTCATGCAAATTAATATTTAAAGAGACTAAACAACCCAGTACAAGCAAAGTATATGAGAAGGATATTTGTAAAAATGATAGATCAGAAATGAACATAAGAAATTTTAATCAATACCTTTAGTGATGAGATAAATTGGAAATGATTTGAAAAATACAAGACAAAATTTAAGTTATACTCTTCAGATAAGCAAATAGAAATATATTAGCAAACTTTGAATTTTCAAACTCTAGTTTTCCATACTCTGAGAGGGGATTATAGATTGAGAGAATTTGGTTTTTAACAGTATTGAAGATAGAGCCATGAGCCTTATACATATCAGACAAGCCCTCTCCCGCTGACCGCATTCCCAAAACTTAAGTTTTCAAAAAGTGTATAGCTTAAAAGGCAAAAGCCCAGTCCTTCAGCACTTCCAGTTCTAGGAATGTAAACCAAAGTGATGTTAACACATAACCAAGAAGACAACGTGACTTGAAACTACTGACCCATGATATATTTTCAATTATTTAAATATGAGGAAATATTTCCATGATTACTTATTCAAGGGCTATTGATTAAATGGGACTCAAGTAAAAGAATAAATAATAAAACAGCTTTATCAGTATCATCATAAATACTTTCATATCTACATGATTAAATGAGAAGGTAAATGATAGAAAACCTAAATTCATTGATCTTATTTATGAAAAAAGGATGTGTGAGCATATTATAAGAAGTTGTAGAATTCTATGTGTCGAGCTAGTAACATGTATTCCCAATGAAGTGCAGGAAAGTGAGATAAAGGATATCATTTCACTTTTCAAAATACTAATTAATAAGTAAAAATTAAGAAATTCTAAATAAATTTAAAAGAATAGTGACAAATTGAGTCAAGGAGCAACAAATACTGACCCTACCCTTTATTTGCCATTTCCCCAGGTTCAGCAACCTGCAGCCAACTTCAGTCTGAATGCTACACCGAACATTTCAGAGACAAGCAATTTGTAGGTTTTAAATGTCACTCCTTGCGGGCAGCATGATAAAAATTTGCACCACTGCTTTCACTCCCACCCAGGATGCAAGTCGTCCTGTTGTCCAGATAGCCAACCTGCAAATGCTACCTGTTCATTAGCCTTTTAGTAGACATCGAAGGTTTCAGAGCAGCTGTCCTGGTGTCCCAGTGCTTGTGTTTGGGTGACCTGGACACAGTGGTCTAAAGCCACATCACAATGCCTGTGCCATTTGCCTGATGTCATTTCATCATGGAAGCACTGGAAAGCCTCATGTCATCATGAGTACAGAGCATAAAGATAATTTCAGGGAAAAAGATATCTCATACAGTGAAATATTGTTACCATCATTATATTGTTGTAATGATTCTGCTATTAACATGTACTATAGCTGTGTCTGACTTACAAGTTACCCTTTATTGTACTGTGTGTACAGGAATATACAGCATTTATTACACTGCAATTTCTACCACCCACCTGGGATTTGGGAACCGATCCCCTATACATAATGGAGGTGGCGGGGGGACTCCGTAATTGCCAGAACAAACAAACTGGCTAGTGGGATGAGGGTCCTTCTGAGGCTGGGACTAAGTCAACGGCTGGGAAAGGCCTCTTCACGGCTCCCTCAGGGAGGGACACAGAAACATTATGGAAAATAGGAACACAGAGCAAGGAATGGTGAGCTCTACAGCAGGCCGCCCGAGAAGCATGAGCTGCAGTCAGATATGGGCGGCCTCAGAGCTCAGAAGACGTCCAAGCTTCTATTGCTATTTCTGTTTTCTATTTTCTTTGTCCTTTATTAGTGCTCCCTACAGCAAAATATTCAGTTTTAATTGCACTCAAGCACTTTCTGTATATTTCAAAAATCTTAAGTCTTCTTAAACTTAACTCGGTAATTAGAACAGGAGAGAAACAAATACTATTTGAATATCTACCATGTGCCAATCGCTGCTCTAAGATGTGGGGCAACAACAGTAAACAAGATGGAGGAAAGTCCCCGCAAGACAGTGCAAAGGGCGGCTCAAAAGGAAAATGCGAAATCTGAGTAGTGGCAAATGTTGATTTTTGTCATGGTGGAAGAGGAAGGGAAGGGAAATAGGCTGTCAGGCCAAGAGAACGACAACGTTATTTTAAAGTAGGACTCTCAGGCAAGCCTCGGGAGGAAGACAGAAGAGAGCCTAAAGGATGTAAAGATAAACAACAGAGATGTTCCAGAAAGGAACAGCAGAGAAAAGCCAGTGGCAAGTACTGAGTCCTGAGAGTTCTGGTGTATTTCAGGGCCAACAAGGAGGTGAAGAGTAGAAAAACCACTGTGAGCTGGCTGAGGAGCCCAGTATGGTATCACCAGCCTCAGTAGACCATCCCCCAGAGCTTACTATTTTAAACAAATTTGAGTATTAGAATTCAGCTGTCCTTAATCATCATTTTTGTCTGTGGCTCATTTCATACAACAGAGCAGAGTTTAGTAGTTGGAACAAAGTCTGCATAGTCCATAAAGTTTGAAGCATCACCATCTGGCCCCTTACAGTCTGCTGACCCATGTATAAGACCGTTATAAAGACTTTGACCGGTTTTAATAGTTTTTACTAGCACGTGTTTACTAGCACGTGCACTGTGACCACACTCCTTGTCGGTGTTGGTACATGGACATAATACTTCTCTGTTCCATTTTCACCCTTTTCCCATCCCCTTCCTCCCAAGACTTTGGTCTTTACTTAGTCAGATAAGAAGCTAGATGCTTGGTAGCTATTTTTTTCATGTGCTGGAAGTCACAGTATTTTGGATTTATTCTATGCGCAATTAGAAGTCTATTGAGATTCTCAATTAGGACTGTAATCAACGGGTCGCTGTAGCTATTTTGTGGAGAATGCATTGTAAGCAGGTAAGTGTGGAGACAGATGAATTAGATTCTGCTCAGATCAAGAAACTGGTGAGGACAAGTAACATGAGAGGGAAAGAAGATGCAAATAATGGGAATTTCTGATAAAGAGGCTGTTAAGAGAAAGTTAAAAATTTAATATGACTTTTAGTTTCATGATGAAGTCTAAAGGATGGGGGAAACCAGGTTTAAAGGGGGACGCAGTGCACAAGTAGACATGTACACAAGAGTGGAAAACAGGAGGACACAAGAAGTTAGAAAACTTGATGGATGAAAACGGAAGCCATTGATCTACATATCACAACCAGCTTGAGGAAGTTACGGGAAATTGGAGAGAAAATGTTGATAGAGAAATGGCTTTTAGGCGGGAAGCAGCCAGGCAAAGTGACAGAAAAGGGACCTTGAATGTGTGAGTCAGGATCCTCACAGGGAAGTACGGCAGCATTGATTTTTAGCTTATAACCCTGGTGTGAACGTGGTTCCTTTTAACAGTATCTTAACTGGGATGGATCATATAATAAAAAGAGAAAGATTGGAGTTAAGAATTTATAGGGAATTGATTTCTATAATATACCATGGAATCAGAACTATATCAGAAGGGAAACATTGAGAGGTATGACCAATAGGGAAGAAATGGTAAATAAACTCTATACACACTAAATCAGGCCTTCCCAAAATAAAATGTTAGCCTGAGCAATCATGAAAAAAAATGATGGGATAGTTGACAATTTTTTATCATAACAATGCAAATAACTATAGTGCCTAAGCTCATTTAATTTACATAGTATTTTATAGTTTAACAGGTATTTACGTATATATTAGAATGCACAAAGGTTAATAAAATAGAAAATAAAGTATTGAACATTATCTTAGACATTTTTAAAGTATAGACTAATATACACGTAATGAAAGTACCAGCAGAATATACATCGGATATATATTGATAATTAGCAAAGTTGAAATTTTTCTAAATAAATTTGGTGTTGGGCATGCTAGAGCTGTACTTCCTTTTACTACAAATCCTATTTATTTGATCCTCACTTTCTTTAGTGATAAACATTGGATAATTTTAAAACCAAATTACTCTTTTCATTATTATTTGGAAATGAATAATTGTTTTGTACATTATATGAACTTAAGATATACACCTCTATGTTTACTGAAGTATCCTCCTAAGACCTGCAGTTTTTGATATCCTACAAGTGTCTTAGGGTTTGAGAATGACATTAACACAGAGTCTCCCCAATATTAGTTGACAATAGACAAAGCTTGGTGATTGGATTTTTCTTAAATAGATGAGTTCCGTACTTCAGTAGATATAATTCACACACTTTTGAAGGAGAAAATGTTTTACATGTCATTTTCTTTGACTATAATAAGCTTTCAGTCTGCTATAGTAAAAATGGAAATTTGTCCCGACCGCGGGTAGTCAGCGAAGGCTCTAGAGGGGGAGTGGGATAAAAGGACAAGAGACACGAGAAACGGAGACAAGACAGGAGTCTGATCAAGTCTCGTTTATTAGGCAGAAGTCTCGGGTTTATACACAGTGCGGGAGTGGGGGTTGACATCAGCGGGTAACTAGGCAACGGAGGGAGGTCCAGATAGCACGCGAGGGAGGTCCAGGCATCAGGCGATAGCATGTGGTTACATCATATGATTTACGGGAAACTGAAACTTAGCTCAGAGAAAATAGAGACTTAACTCAGGATAGAAACTGAAACTAAACTCAAGACTCTTAAGACTCTTAAGATGGCTGATACATTTTAAGACGGATGCCGACTGCAGGTCTCTCGGCAGTCTCCCACAGAAATTAAGCATTAACTATATTTCAAAAGGCTGTTTCATAAATGTAAGCACAGAACCAACAAGTTAATCTCAGAGCTAAATATGTGTAGTGTGACATAATTGCTGTACTTGCACGGGCACTTGGTATCAGAGAATTATTTACAATTTGCTGACCCGTACTATAGGATTCTGCACCCAGCTAACACAGCCATTTTCCACTTAATTGAGTAGCTTAAGACTCAAAGCCAAGATGCTACTTATTTTGGTGTCACCTATAGTTAAATTTTTGTCAGTATTTCCATTATGAAACTGTCTCCAGGACTTTATAACCTTGTAATTGTTCTAATCACAGTGAACCAAATATCTAATAGACTATCGAACAGTATAATTTTGGAAAACTAAGCCCAAATATGCACAGTTTAAGAAATATTCCAGTATTAAAAGGAACACACTTTCCCCAGAGCTTACAACTATTTTAGCAAGAGACATAAACAATAAAGGTACAATTTTAAAAAACAATGACCTACACTTCCAATAAAAATAGGCTGAGGACAGAAACCTTCATGGTAATTCAAAGAGGATCAGATACTTGTAAATGTTGCCCTTGACTTTTTATTCTAATTTTATTCTTGTGATATGTCTCCTTCCAATATCTTGGTGACATTTTTATTAGTTTATCTAGAGGAAAGTGATATTTTATGTATGTCCGTGCCTTGTCCATATGCTCAGTTACACCTGTGATTCTTTTCCCTCTTTATTCTGTAACCGATGGTACACCTAAAATTTTTATTTCTAAAGAAGGGAAACTGCTTATTGACAGTTATGTAGCACTGAATTTCTGTTTGCCCCAAAACTGTGCTCCAAACAAGGCCACAAATTCTGCCATGGGACATGCCAACTTTTAGTGAGAGTGCATTTCAAATCCTCAACTGAACTTTAGTCTTTTAAAACTATTTTTGTTCTTCTGGTATTGGAAATTGAACTCAGAGCCTTCACACTGAGCTACATCCCCAACCATGATTAGACTGCTTTTTATTTTGAGATGGTCTCACAAAGCTACCCAGTTTGCCCTGGGAGTTGCAATCTTCTTGCCTCAGCTTCCAAAGGATCTGAGGTGACAGGAACCGCACACCCCCTCTATTTATCATTTACCTAAACGTTTAACCACTGAGTCTTTGCTGAAGCACTTTGGGAGAGTGACAGCGATGACCATATCCCAGTAATAAATCTTGTGCCCACTGCAAAACTGCCATGTACTTCTATGTGTTATTCTGAGAAAAATCTACTTTTCTAACTTTCTAAATTAAAATAATAGCTCTATGGAACTAAAATTTGCATACTATACAATTTACAAATGTAACATGATGACAGCACACTTAGTACATTGACAGAGTCTTACGGCCACAGCCACAATCAAATCGAGGTCATTTTTGTCATCCCAAAGCCAAACACCCCCCACCAGCGGTCTCTTCCCATCCCTTCACCTGATGTAGCAGCCACTGAGCCACCCTCTACGCTCATGTACTTTCCTACTCTGGGAATTTATTTATTTATAGTTTTAATTCAAAATGGGCCATGCTCATAACAACAGCACTTTAATAGGTCCAACAAAATGTACATTCTGCAAAGGGAGATTGCATACCAGAAACATATTTAGAGTCCAATATTTTTTTCTCTTTTCTTTTAATATCTATCCTTTTTTCCATACTTTATACATTAGCTTTTTCATATAAAGGAAACCATGTGATGTTCATGCCTTTGTGTCTGATCTACTTCACTTAACATTGTGGTCTTTTTTTTTTATAGCTGAGTAATACTCCATCGTATAAATTATCACATTTTTTAATCCATTGTTCAGTTAATGGACATTTGGGTTGTTTCCAAGATTTAGCTGTGACAAACTGTGCTGCTGTGAGCATGAGTACACATACATCACTGTGGAATGATGTTTTCAGATCTGGGAAGATACCCAGAAGGAGAATAGCTGGGTTAAGTGGGATCTCTGATCCTAGTTTTGAGAAGAATTTCCATATCTATGTTGGAAATATTTTATTTTATTCTCTTTAAAATTAAAACAAAGTGGTCTCTAGGTGCATCCATTTTCCGACAAATGCCTCTCATTTATCCCTCTTTACTGCAGGGTACTCCACTGTGTACCCTTTCCGTCCTTCATTTCCCTTTCACATTGTTATCTCCTATCTATGACCTTATATCTAAATGCTTGCTAAGGAAAAATAGGTCAGAATCAATGTCCTCTACGTAAAAATGGAAAAGTATTTTAAAAAATGTATATCAAGGACAGCTGGGATAAGTGTACTGCTGGTGTCTTCAATTTATTGAAAGCAACAGTTAATGCTTAATTTTTTTTCTTGACCAACTTTGCATGCTTATATCTGGTCATCAGAATAGCTAATTTGAAGACAGGAATCGGCAATATAGCAGCCATTGCTGCATTCCTATCACCTTGTTCAACAAAGCTCTGTTTCATGTCTAATGCTTTTGTATTACTTCTTATTCTCTTTAATGGTTTGATCAATCTTCCATTCTTACATCTGGTAAATCTGAGCAAATTCATTGAAGATAACAATATGTAATATAAAAACCATTGTTAATTCTACCATCTTGTTTTGAAATCCTGCATCATTTTTTATTTTTGTATTGTTTTGTTTTTGTTTTCATTGTTCTTATTTTTTCTAAGATAAAAAAGTATAAAAAATTTAAAAAATAAAATCTACTTGGAATAGCAGTGAGTGTATAAGGTCCTCAGCTCTGCTTAGCTGGTCTGAACTCAGATTCTTACACTCAACACATCTACACCCCTCAGAAATGTTCACTTTCTAATTCCCATTTTCACCATGTAGCCAGTATGGAATAGCTTATTACTACACTTTCTGAGAAATTTCTAAACAAAAAGCTAGCATTTACTCAGTGTCAGGCACTATTCACATACCTGTCATGAACGTACTCATTGAATCATTATGAAAACACATTGCAGTAAATTGTAACATCATCTTACTTTCGTAGTGGGTGAATGAAGACTAGCACAGTGAAGTACCTTCCTCCAAGACACAGTTCAGTTAAGGGATGGGACGTGGACGTGTTGCTGGTATAGATCCTAAGTGTATGTCTTTAACATATTCACAACGTAGCAGTAATTCTGATGTCCCGCTGACTGGAGGTTTGTGCCATTCGACGAGATCATGCCCTGCTGAGGGATAATCATTCATCTACCACTAGGGTTCAAGTTGGCGGGAAAATATCAATCCTATGCTCTACAAAAACTTTTTTGAGAATTAAGTAAGCACTATCTTCAAAATCTTAAGCCACCGAGTGGGCATACAGCTGGTATTAAAGATGGCTATCAAATGAAAACAAATGGAATAATAGATTATTGGAAAGATGCAAAACAAATATCTTGCAAAGCTTTTTCATTGAAAATCAGGACACTGAAGTATAGTCATATAGTCAGGCTGCTATTAGAGAAATACAAAATGATATTTGAAGTGGTTCTACCTAGAAGAATAGATTTAATGAATTTCAAGGAGCAGTTGTAGGGATTAGCAAGGGAAAGAACTGGGTTCTGGGTAGAATGGACAGCTGGTGGGGAAGGAGCACTTCGTAGAACAAACCGCTCACACAACAAACCTGGACACAAAGCGGCCTCCAGAGGTGGGCGGGGCAAGAGGGAGAATCTGAGCAGAAACAGGAAGAGGACACATGGTGTCCGGGTGCTGGAGGAACGTTAGAGAGAGAATAGCTCTGAAGAAGGCTCACGCGCTCACACGCTTGACGGTGTGGGTGTTTTACTTTGCGCTCTCCTGGCACAAGATCCTATGGTAAGAATCTGATAGTAGGTGTTTTATTGTACAAAATATTCCAAGAAAGTGAGGTGAGAAAATAGGAAAAGCGGGAACAGGAAAAATTGAGATAGATTTAATAAGAATCTGCTTTTGCCGTCACTTATGCGAATGATGGTGCTTAAAGGGAAATCTCTGAGAAGCATCCAGGATGTTTGGTAGAATGCTGCATTGGAATTATGAGAGATTGGGACATTTATTAGTTTTATTCATCTGTATTTGTGTGAGCTTCTGAGCAATTAACTCCTCCATCTGGGTTTTCTGTGCTTGCATTGGGTCTGACGTGCTATACAACTTGTAGAAGATCTTGAGGAAGACTCCAGGCTACATCTGAGTGCCAAACAAAGTAATGTTTGCAAGCAGAGGGAACTGAGCGCATATCTACGTTGAATAATGCGTGTCACCATGATAACTGCTGAGATTGATGCAAACTATGGAGAATATTAAAGAAATGGCCATATTTGATGCGACTGTCTTGAAGAGTTGAGAACTTGTTTAGCAGCATGGGGATGGACAGAAGAACATCCATACTTGAGAAAGTATGGATTCTGGTCAGTGTGAAAAGGACTCCTCTTAGAGAAGGCATACTGACAAGGAGGCCAAAGAGTACAGGGGAGGGCAGGGCCAGATTTCTTACCTTTTCGTCTGTCCATGGACATGTAGGCCACGTCCAAGATTTAGCTGTCATGAATTATCCATTCCATTAAACATGGGAATGCTACATTGCTGTGATATGGTGTATTTAACTCTTCAGAGAGGGTGTCTAGAAGGGGAATATGAGCATTATGCACTGTAAACATACATGTACATCCCACATATGTCCATGCGCACACACACACACACATGCACACACACACACATGCACACGCACACCCCCCACATATGCACACCCCCTCACAAATGCACATACACCCCCATGCACACACACACACACCCATACGCATGCACACACACACATACACCCCACACGTATGTGCACGTGCACACACACATACATATGCACACACACATGCACACACACACATGCATTCCCCCCACATGCATACATGTGCACACATACACACACACATGCACATGTATGCACACACACGTACACCCCCCACACACGCACACACATACCCCCCACATATGCACACCCCCTCACAAACACACATACACCCCCATGCGCACACACACACACCCATACGCATGCACAAACACACATACACCCCACACGTATGTGCACGTGCACACACACATGCATATGCACACACACATGCACACACACACATGCATTCCCCCCACATCCATACACGTGCACACACACCCCCACACCCACACATGCGCATGTACGCACACCCCACACACACACACACACATGCACAAAGATGGGCCTCAGAAGATGGATAGAGGGAGAGAGGATTGAAGAAGAAATGAAAATGAATTGTGTACATGTATCAATTATCCACACGGGATGTAAACATTGTGTCCTATGATCATATACTGGGAAAAAGGTTTTAATCTCTGTCCCACCTACCACATTAATCAACAAACATCACTGAGCTATTACAGCTGGGGGCCAGCAGGAGGGAAGCACTGTTTTCCAATAAGGAGGAAAAGCATAAACAATTATTTAACTAAAATGGTGGCATGCCAAAAGTGCAGAGCTTTGTGATACATAATTTAGGTTCTTTTCTCGGGTGGAAGTTTAGAGAAATAACTTTCGGGTAAATAAATTGAGTGGATAATGAGTTGGAAAGACAGGAAATGGGAGGTGTAGCAATAGCTCTGCCTCTTACAGTTTTGTGACTGTGGTAACTCACTTGTGCCCCCATTTTCTTATGTGGAAAGAAAGACAGTGTTTTATGACCATAAACCTATAAATATTTCCAGATTTTAAAAACTTACTAATTATTCTGTACGTGAAAAAAAAAAATTTAAGAGCAAAGTCTGTGCCAAATGCTTCAAAAATATCAGGCAAGGAAAACTCGCTGTTCCCAGCACAGCGGTAGGAATGCATTCAAATCAGCAAACTGCAGCGGAGGCTTTATGGAAAGCAGTGCTTGTTCGAGAGTCTGACAGACGCATCGCGGACACCTTCTGAGCTCGTGCTGGTTTGCCAGTCACCCACGGCAATCATCTCTGAAAGGCCTTCTGATGCTGAGGTAGGGTTTGGAGTCCTGACTTTATTATTAGGTAGCAGCAACAGCAAGACAGAGGCATAAGAAGAATCCAGCAGTATTTGCTGTCAGGTGCCCTGTCAGAACTGTTACCTATAGAACACTTTAAGATCTATACCCAATACTCGAGGTTTGGCTTTTAGTGATTTTAACAGCATGGACTGCTTTGCTCTCAATCAAAAGAAATGTTAAATAATAATGATGCAAATTCTAAAAGCGAGTAATGGAAGCTTGTGCGTGGTGAAAGTCTTTGCTATGAAAAAGCCCCTGGAGCATCATGCAAATCAAATGCTGCAGACTTCTGTTTCTATCCCAACTTTCACTGTCCTTAGGGAACAGCTGTCAAATGGTTCCTTGACTAATATTCAGGCAAAAGCACAGTTGATTGATAACTTTGAATGAATAAAGTCAGCTGAATAAATACTTGTTGACCTCACCTAGAAAAGTCTGTTAGCTGTTTCATCGCACTTCAGTTTCATACTGTGAAAGGCAAATGGTAAAAGCAAAATACGTGCATTAAAAATAACCCAAACTTTTACAGCAAAGCCAAATAAATAGCTGTCATACGCATTAGGAGAGCAAGGGACCTGTGTGAGCAGTAGTATGCTGCCTTCCTTCTGAAGAAATGAGGTACAGCAATACGTTCCTTCATTGCAGCATTTAACTCCAACTGCATTACTAGTGGAAAAGCAGAGGTTTTAGTCTTTCAAAAAAAGTTTTTGATACTGTGTCTTGCTATGTAGTTCGGTTTGGCCTTGAACTTACTACATAGCCTATCCTGGCCTCAAACTCATAGCTATCCCCCTGCCTCAGCCTCCCAAGTGCTGGGATTACAAGCGTGTGCCCCCATACCCAGCAAATTATTTTTATATGAAGCTATTTAATGTTATTCTATTCAAGTTTCTGTGAATATAATTATACACGCCCGAATCATTTTTTTCTACAATAAACCAGGGTATTCAACACTAACAGCTCATACCCCTAAATCTGAGCTTCCACTTTCATCTCACTGTTCTAAATACACATTATTCGAACTTTCTTTCTGATGACTGAGTATGAAACACTCAGTATTAATGGTGTTAAATTTCTGATTTGGGAACTGTTCATTTCTGTTAACATTCTATTTAATTTCTTCATAAAATTGAAAATAATACATACTGAAGAATATATTTCAGTGTTTCACTTTGTTCCTTAATTTTATTTAGCAATAAAAGCCTATTTAAAGCTTTTATTAATTCCCTCATTAAAAATATGGTGTATAATTCAGAAGTTTTACTGGATTCTCATATAAAGATGAAGAAGACACAGTCATTCTTGCGAGCAGTTCTGAGATTTTGATCCAGGTGAGATATCGCCTAGATGCATGTACAGAGAATCTCCAGGAGCCATGCACACCTTTAGGGACCCCGGGATCGGAGTGTGAATTGGTGTTTGACTGGCAGCTGTCACAGAGAAGAGTGTGTGCGGAGTCGCTGATGCTTGGTCTAATAGAGATTACTTGAGGAATGCAACGCAGTTCAGTGGAACTATAATGGACTTTGCTCACTAGAACGTCATGGGAGATGAATGACATTGTAAAGAGTGACAGAAAGCAGAAAATATCAATTGCGAATCACTGGGGGTTAATTAATAAAGCTATTGAGACGGATTAATCTGCGATAAGATTCCAGCTCTTCTAAGCGTAAAAATGTAGGCTTTTTGTTCCAGTGAATACTACAGGATAGTTCATAAACTAATGGTAGGAAGTGAGGGCACAGTAACAACATCTTCTGTCCTTGGATTGAGATCAGGAAAAGATGACAAAAAACAAAAAAAGGGAAAATTATCTGTCACAGAAAAATGTGAGCACAGAAGAAAATTTCAATGGGAATGGAAGAAAACGACCACACGTTTATGTATTAGAATCACAGCACAGCCGCCAGCACAGCGGCAGTGGTCGTGGGAGAACCTGCCCTGAAGGGCGTCTGCCGAGGCCTCCTTGACCTACAAACTGAGATCTACGGGTATTTATTCCCTTGTGTTGAATTCTAACATGGAAGAGAAACTTAAGAAAACAGATTTTTAAGGAACAGGAACTGTGATAGCTGAGCTTAATTAGCAACTCATTTTGCTTTGGAACCCAGGGGGTTCACAGAGCACACTTCTGTTGCATCTGAGTCACAGACCTACGACCCTGGAGTCTGTATCTTATCTCGAGCCCCTTCATCTCAGGCCGTCTCCTGGGTGCTTCCGGTCACCTGTGCTGAACAGCTTTGTTCTGTCCTGGTCTTCTGCCATGGTGCCTCTGCTCTGCAGCTAGCTGGGTCAGAATTGAGTCTTCTAAAACTGTGCGTAAGGAAATGCTTTCTCCGCTAAGTTTTGGTGTCACGCAATTTGCTCAATAATGGGAAAACTGACTCAAACAGGGTCATTGATTCAAAATTTATAGAACACGACAGACCTCCTTAATATTCCAATACAGCGCTAGATTGGAGTACCTCAGTCACAATTCTCATGTCATTTAAGAGGTATATTTGAAAACTAGTGCAACCGTTTAAGGTATAAAATTATGTATCATCGATAAAGACACAGGGCCACTAATCTCCCTCACATACCCTTTCTCGCTTAGAAAACACGTATCCCACCATTGTTTCAACTTCCTAAAGCAGTCTAGGGAGCCCGCTTTCATGAGTGCCCGTCGTTGCTCCGTTGTAGCTGCCTTGAAGTTCAGTACCAATTCAAAATGTTTACTTTCTGCAGTCATTTCGACTTTGAGGAAGAGCCAGAAACTTCATAGCGCAAGTTCCACCTAATAAAGCTGCAGAGAAAACAGTGTAAGGTTTTTATGGCTGTCTCTCCACTGCATGGGTCTCATCAGTAGTATTTACTGTGTTTTTTAACCATACCTCATAGAGACATCTGTGAAGGACTTATAACCCTATCAGAAGGTGGTAAGGATGACACGGGAAACAGAACCAAGTCTATGCCATTTTGTACTCTAGTGCCATTTTAAAGCCTAAATTTCTGTTTCCTTAAATTCATTTCTTGTAAATGTTGTCATAGTTACCTAACTGGATACCACCCCATGGTCTGTCATAATATTGTTTGTCCCCTATATAAAATGTCAAACACCTTTGTTCCTTTGTCACAAGCTAACTCCATGCTTTGTAGGAGTAATTCTGTAGCTGCACTAAATCATATCATGAAAAACCGAACCGCCCCCTTTAGACCTGGGACTAATACTGCACACATACTCTTCCCTCCTGCCCTTTGGGGTCAGAGCCCGTGCTGTTCCTTGCAGGGCACCGATCATGCATCTGACCTCCAGGGGTGACTCACT
The DNA here is from genome assembly GCA_004027595.1 of Dinomys branickii. NCBI lineage: Eukaryota > Metazoa > Chordata > Mammalia > Rodentia > Dinomyidae > Dinomys > Dinomys branickii. The sequence continues at coordinate 31,530 of PVLD010004447.1, forward strand.
GACATAAGCGCTTTTGCCACAAGAACACAGAGAAGAAATTGTGTTTGGAGCCACAGGAATACTTTAGGAGAGATTGATGGCAAAGTATCTCTTATTTCAATATATAATTTTTAAAAATTAAAGATTCATCATATTTCTGATCATACATCTTATTACTGTAAAAACTCAGAACTGCAAATAGAATTACCTTTCTATGAAAACTTATGAACATTTTAAATGAAGTATGTATTAATAACAAATAATAAAAATCAATAGAATTGAAATATCTACACAATTTTCACATAGCTTTTTTATTGGCCAATATTCAAATTACTTTAGAATATAGTTGGAAAATATTTTTGACACTTCTTGTTTTAGTTAAAATGAAGAAGACAGTTTCATGTGGTCAAAAATACGGGCGTAACTGCTACTGAACTGTGAAGATGATTGTCACCACCTTCACTAAGTTCATTTACACTAGAAATGTGATCGAAGTTACACGTCTCAGCACATGTAAAGATGCTTTCATGTAAATAATAGAGTTAACAGCTGAGTTTTCTCAGCTGTATGTACTTAAGGTTTTTCTTATTCAAAATCAAATTAATAAAAAAATTAAAATTACTCTCAGCCAAATGAGCTATCAACATTAACAAAAGACTGATGATTTTCCTCTGTGTGCATTTTTCTTTTCATTTGCACATCTAGTAAATTCCTTATGTTGCCTTGATATTTTAATTATAGTTTAATTCAGTTTGACAGGCCCTTCACAAAAAAGGAAAATCTAGATTTATCAGTTTAGCATTTGAGAATCTACACCTAAGAGAACCAGAAATCTTTGGGAGTATTTATGTCAACACTTGAAGCAACAAAGCCTATTTGCCTTTATAGACTATAGCAATGACTTTGAATGGATCTGCACGTGCCATATTTTACCTCATTAATAAGGATCGTGTGGGTTAAACTGTCAGCCCAGTGGTACTGCTTTTCTTATTAATTCAAATTTCAAAGGACACGCATTGACAGTTTGTTTATTAAGTTGACTTAAAATTCATTATGCATTTAGATCTCTGAATTTACATTTTGTTCACTTAGGAGGACATGGTTTTGGTGGAAAAACTTTCATATTGATAGGCTTGTTGAAGCTGAATTTCTCCATGAAGAATAACTTAGTATTGCCAAACAGTATTCTGCATCATTACATAAAAATATTTCCTAACTGGTAGGTTGTTCTTTAAAACTTTAACATTACTAAAATAAAATCATTGAATGGCTAATTAACAAATAAGCAACTTAGGATGTCCCTTTTCATCTTTTTACAAAAAAGATGTACCTTTTAACACATTTGTAAACATGTATTTAAACCTCTGTGATCAATTTCAAATCCACTCTCTTTCCTAACCCTCAGTTAACATTCCATCCTGTACAAACCTTTGCCTTCCAGAAACTCTTAATCATTATGATCTTAAATAGAAGAGTGTGAATTTTATTTCTAATGTGATGCCTAGCTGGGCTACTGTTCTTTGATTTCTCTTTGCTCTTAAAAGCAAAAGATCATGTTACTTGGAGATCCATAGCTTTAGCATATGTTCCCTTGTCTTTTAAGGATTAATGGTGATAACTGCTCCCTGAGGTTACTATGTTGATTCCCTTAAGGCATTATCCCATCCTACATTAATACTGCAAGCCCCACATTGCCATTTGGAAATGACTTCTTTAGTAAACTTCTAAATTGCCCAATTTGAATGTGCAATGCCTGCTGTTCTTGTATTGATACCAATAACCAGATTTCAGGATAATAAATAATATTCCATGGTGCAATCTATTGACAGAAAATTCAAAGCTGGGATTCCATTTGTAATGGAAGCATATTTGGATACTTAGAATTCTCCAGGAGTGGCAAGAAGCACACCTCTTACCTTTCCAGATCTACTAGTACAGGAGTCATGTAAAGAGAAATATCCACATGGGGAAAATGAGGGCAAGTGCTGCCCTCGGAGAAGAGTAGAATATAAACGTTTTCCATTTAATAAGAGGACAAGGGTTGGAGAAGAAGGTGAAGTGTCTTGGTTACTTTTCCCTCGTTGCTGAGACAAAATACCCAACACCCAAATTGAAGGAAGGAAAGGTTTATTTAGCTTATAATTTGTGGAGGTTTCAGTCCATCCTTGGCTGGTTCTGAGGCAGAGTGGCACATGGCAGAGGGCAAACTGTTCATGGCAGCAGAGCACAGCAAAAACAACCAGCAAAAGGGAAAAATGGCTGCAAACAGCCTCCTTTTCTCCCTTACATTGTAAACAGCCGACCCCCACCCAGGGGGCGTGAACCTCTCACACAATCTCCATGCCCTCCTCTTTCACAGTCTCAGGATGTGTACAAAGTAAGCACCTTAGCTTCCTCCTGAGTCACTCAGCTAACTTTTTGAGCTTCCCAAATTAACATAATAAACAACATCCCAGAAGGATAAGGACATGTCCTTCTTACCCCAAGATTTACAACTGCTTAGTCACTCAGTCAAACCTCTAGACTCCCCAAGTTGACACAATGTATCAACCATAACATGAAGGTAAAGCCGGCACTGCTGACCGAGTGCAGCAGTGCAGGGCTACAGTTTCAAAATGTATGGATTGAGCATGTTATGCTTCAGATCAAGAGTGCCCCCCAAATCTTTCATGAGCTCAAAATCAGAGTGTTTAGAAGATAATTATATGATGGGGGCATTATAGCTGACTTGCAGCTATGTGTGGGGTCTGGTTTAAGAGGTGGGTCACTGGAGGCCTAACCTGGAAGGGTTTATATCCATCTCCTACTCTCCCTTTTCTCTCTACTTCCTGGTGACCCTGACCTGAGCTGCAGCTGACAAGAGAGTATAAATATGAGCCAAAGCAAAACTTCCCTTCTTTAGATTGTGGGCGTCTGGTGATTTGTCTCATTGATGAGAAAGTGACTAAAAAGTTTTGGCTCCACGAGTGGGGAAATTGCTGTGACTATACTTGATCAGATGGTGAAGAAGTTTTTGGAAGTGATTACTGGGAGCTTATTGCAAAAGTCTGGAGATGCAAACAAGAGAAGACCTGTAATATTCTGCGCTGGACTTGATGGGTGATTCTGGTCATATCACAGAAGACAAGAATTCTGATTTACAAACACAATAAAAGTCAAGCTCAGGAGATTTCAGTTGAGAAAAGGATCCTATTGGCAATTTATGTGACACCATAAAAAGAAATTCACATTGCAGTCTTGTGATTTTAGGTGAAAGACTAGTATGAATCTGAAGAACTTCAACAGTAAACTAACCAAAATAGCCAAATTCACAAAAATATATAATATATATCACATATATGCAATAATGCTATTTTTCTCTGATTTTGTTAGTAATTAATCACTTTTGTTGACTTGCAAAAAGTAATAATGTTTAGAAATATATGTTCTTTTACATAAACATATTTCCCAAAATTCATATTCTGTGTCATATGCCAAATTTGTTTTGTTTTTTTTTTTTTGCTAAACATAGAATGATGCAGGAATTATTTTACGATGCCGAAGAATTAGATTTCATTCTCAGAAATATAACTATGAAGTATCTAAATACTGAAAAACTAAAAAACAATCCTAGATAAAAGAGATCAAATATCGAAAAGGATAATAGGAAATGAAAATGATAGTGAAGATATGCTAGTCTTATTTACAAAGCTACGAAGGTATGCATTTGAACCTAAGGTTTGACAGTCTCACAGAGGAATGCTTAACAGTGTTTATAAAAGAGAAAGTTAGTAAAACCTAAAGAAGTAGCAAAATTAAACAGTAGATAAAGGTGGTTGAAGAGATCAATGAGGAATAACATTTAAAATAGGTAAGAACAATGAGCCCAAATGTAACTATTTGAAGAACAAAGTTGATGAATTTATTACGAGTTTTCTCAAGATTAAAAGGAGAGAAAAACTAAACGACCAGAGTTGGTATTAAAACATTCATAGCACTACATACTCTAAATTTAAAAGATAATGAGAGAATAGGAATCACAGTGTATTTTGCAAGTAGAAGATGATGAACAAATTACTTAAAGAACACAAAAACCAAGACAGTGACTAAAAACCAAGCAGAAAAATGCATGTAGTTTTTAGCCATGAAAATTCTGAAAGTGTAATTTTATTATTTTTTGACTTATCATTACTATTTTTAATTTTGCAAGTTTCTTAGCTTTGTAACACAACCTTTAAAAATTAGAACAGAAACTAAAAGAGTAAATAAAATCTGAAAGGTACAGTAGATATTGTGAAAGGAAAAGAAACTGCTCAAAAGGAAAAAAACTGGGATGATGGAAAGGAGAAAAGAAAGAAACAAGGACGAGGGGTGTAGCAGTTGATTGACTGTGTAAATTTGAGGCACTTAGAAGTTTACCTAGATTGGCTCAGCAACTGTACACCCTAGGGTGTAGGAGAGCCATCCTAGGGCGGATCATCACCTGGATGATATAAGAGGGCAATGGGGACGCACAGAGGGTTCCAATCTTCGGACGCGCTCCAGTCTTCACATTCAGTTTGGACATTATCTCCTGGGTTCTAGTGCAGACTCCTCAGTTTCTGCCTTGGATCCTTCAGCCTTCCGGTGCAGACTCACCAGCCTTCTGTCTCAGACCCACTGGCCTCCTGGTACTTGCACAAAAGCTGCAGTGAGCTCCAGACCCTGGACTGAATCCTTCTGGCTCGAGTGTGCAGACGCCCTCTGCAAGCCTCCTCATCCAACTCTGTGGCTGACCGTCCTAAACCAACCAATCTTAAAATTTCTTATACATTTGTGTATCATGTTATGCCTGTTTCTTTAGTAAAACCCGGACTGATACAGAGAGAAATATATACATACACATGCACACAAGCCAGCTAAGACAATTGTACTACTAATTTCTATCGGTTTACGAAAGGACCAGCAATAGTTAATGCTTAATTTTTTCATCAATTTTGCAAGCCTATATCTGGTAATCTGAACAACTACTTTGAAGATAAAAGTATGTCACATAACGACCATTGTTGATTTCCTATCATCTTGTTCTGAAATTATGTATTTTTTGAAGATTTTTATTCTCTTTAATTTTTTTAAAAAGAGGACATTATCAGTCTCACAAGGTGCATACACGTGGAAGAGTTCTATGTTTTTTTTAAATCAGTCAACACCCAGTATTTGAAAATTCTTTAATAATTGAAAATAGCCTTTATTTCTAATCCCAAAATAATTTTCCCAAATAATATGTGTCCTGATTTACACACACATTCATTTCCAGAAAAAAATTTTGGGACTACATTGCTTTGGAGATGAGTAATTTCAGGGAGCAATAATACTGGTCATTTTTAAAACAAAATGTTTAACAAATATAAAATTGAGAAGTATTTCTCAATTTATTTTATAAAGAGGATAAATTTCTAGTAACAAAGTATAACAAGGACATTACAAACTGCAAATTGTAACCATGTACTATTCAAGTGTAAATGGTAATAGCCTAAGGAAATTACCAGTCAAAAGCTCAAAGATACTTTTAAAGTGGACACTTCTTTGCCAGTTGATTTTTCTGATAGTAAAAAGATTGTTTAACATTAAAATAAATTAAATTAAATAAACAAATGAACCAAAAATGGAAGTTCTGATTTTTATCTACAGAAAATAAGAATGGTATAAAATTTTAGAAAAATTAATGTAACATAACGAACTCACAGTTAAGATAAAAATTATATCATAACTTTAGACACATAATAACTATCTGAAATATTTACAGATATATTTTAAAATCTTTCAATAAACTAAGAACAGAAAAGAATACATAACCTGACAAGTTGGTCTATAAAATTTCTACAGCTAATATCAAATTCAGTGATGAAGTATTGACCACTTCCTCCTCGGGTTTGAGGACAAGATTTTCATTACAGTCATGCCCATTTTATTCTGTGCTAGAGTTTGCATACTATACAATGACCAAAGCAAAGTGAATATATAGAATGTTATAACTGCATATGTACCTGATATGATTGCATGCAGCAAATATGCAAGAGTATCTAGAATTAATGAATATAATTAATTCTATTAATTAATAATGTATTGATTAATATATCATTAATAATTAATATATTGATTGATTAATTAATATATTTTTCAATTAATTAATAAATTGAAAATTAGTGGGTACAGGATCAACATAGAAATTCAATTGTTTGTTTATAAACAACAGCACCTGGAAAATGAATTTTAAAACCAAAATATTTTAATTGTTTGAAACTGAATAAATACATATAATTAAATTTCAAACAAAAACTTGCAGTATATTGTTCAGAATATTTAAATACAAAAACAATAAATTTTGAAATCCATCATTTTATTTTATTTAAAGTGTCAATATTTTAGGACCATGAAATGCATCCCAATTTAATACAGACAATTCAGTAATCACATATGGTCATACAGAATACAGTAGTGATGGTAAAATGTTTGGAATTTTCAATGGTACAAACAGCCTGCAGCTGCACACGTGCCATCAGCTTGTCACAGTTGGAATAGAGTCTTAAGTAGACTCACTTGCATAGGCAATATTGTTTTGACTAAACAAGAAAGTATATAGAAAATGAAATTTCTTATAGAGTTTAGCATATTTCAAACCTCAATTCCTCCTTGAATATATGCAAAAACATAAATGTTTGTGGGAATGTAGCTGGTGGAACTACTGTGGAAATCAGTGTGGAGATTCCTCAAAAGCTAGGATTAGAGGTCATTTTACCCAGCTATTCCCCTTTTGTGTGTCTTCCTGAAAGAATTAAGAACATCATACCATAACTGTTTCTAGGAGCACAGTAGAGTACTACTCAACTGTAAGACGTTTCTAGGTAAATGGATGCACCTGGGCACTACAACCTTAGGGGAAATAAATAAGACACATGGGTAAAAATTGCATCATCTCCGTGGTGTGAGAAACTGAAAGAGTGAATGAGGGGTAAAATGTACACTAGATATTTGAGATAGGAAGAAATTGTTCAAAAGGAAGGAGAGAAGGGGGCAGGGGAAAAAGGGAGAGAAAAGAAAAGAAGTGAAAAGAAGGATAAAATGTGAACAAAGCTTTGTAGATAAGGAAAAGCAGGGGTTGAAGGGAGGGGAGGAGAAGAGAAGAGGAAGGACTCAGATACGTCACGCACAGGCAGAGGCTCCCTATGATGAGTGTGATCATTATGTGCACCTAAAACAAACCAGGAACTAGAAGCGATAAACCCAAATTCTGGCAAAAGTGTGGAACAACCTAAATCCTTCAACATCACTGGTGAAAAGTTACAATGAGATAACTGAATCAGGGTTGGCAATACCTTCCCATGTGATGGTCTTGGTGTATTAGTCAGTTTTTCTTTTGCTGGGAGAGAATATTCAGCACCCAGAACTTTGAGAGGACAGTTACCTAAGCTCACAGGTTCAGCAGGTTCAGTCCACAGCTGCTTGACTCTGAGGCAGAACAGACATCAGAAGGCTCGGTGGAGGTGGAGGGAAGCTGCGCACAGTGTGGAGGCAGTGAGAGGAGAAAGGAGGGGCTGGGGAAAGCTCAGAACCTTCCAGTCACTCCCACAGCGAGCTGCCTACCCCGACAAGGCCCTGTCTCCTAAGGGCACATTCAGCAGGAACTCATGCATGGATGAATCTAGTGACCAGTATACAGCCCTCAGGGTGAATTCACCAACATGTTAGACTTTGAAATGACATTTTAGATGCAAACAGTAACATTTTCCACATGACCCCATCTCACAGCAACCTCATGCAGGGTGCCAGTTATTCCATATGGAACACTTACTAATGTGTTCACAGTTCCAGTATCACTGAACACTCCATGTCCAAGGTCTCTGTCTGAATCTGAAGGCAAAGTCTTAGATGTGAGCCCCTATGAAAATCAAAAAGAAAAGTAAGTATTTCCAACATACTGTGATACAGTATAACTACTCTAAAAGGGAAGAGGAGAGTTTAGAAAGGAATTGAGTCAAAGCAAGACTGGACAAACACTAAAACCTGTGACACCAAAAATGAAAGAGGGAAGAAAGAAAAGAAAGGAAGGAAGGAAGGAAGGAAGAGAGAGAGAGACTGGGTCACCATGTTCAGCAGTCAGGGCAAGTCATGACAAGATGGGAACTTGACTATGCTCAGTTGGCCCCACCACTGTGGCCTTGCAACACAGCTCATACGCCCTCTCTCTTGGGCTGGATCCCCTCACTGCTTGCCATTTTCCTCAGCAGATTTTCCAAAGTCCTCAGAAGATGTTCTATAGTCCCCGGATTCCTGGGGAACTTACTGAACTTTCATCTTGAATCTCACAATTTCACACACTGCCCTCTCATGGGGAATGTGACACTGTCACATGTTTTATCCTGGCATCACAGACCTATTTAGAAATACTCATGAAAGCCTCCCAGTCATGGACCTCATCATGAATTCTGCATGTCTGAATAAACAGCATCATATGGGTGATGGGAAGGTCTGCCAGTGGCTTGAGGAGTAACCAGGCCCCCTTGGACCTTGGCTGTAGCAGCCTCTGAATGTCTAGATAGACGAAATCAGAGATCCAATTGCCTAGGTGGCCCTGAATGAACAGACTTCTGAGCCTGTGATGGGAGAACTCTATCATGGGTGGAATCTGGCTAATTTCTATGATATTTTTAAGCCATATGTCTGTGGCATAGTTTATTCATGGTATCTCTCCTGCAAGGGAAGTATGGCATGATTTATTCACACCAGAAAATGGATGAAGAAAGGATGTACATAACGAAGAACAAACATTGAATTAAAATAATTAAATAACCAACAAAACCCACAAGAACACTGAAAATAAATAGTATGGAAGTATAGCAAAACATATATAAGTCAATAATCATTTCATGTACACAAGTTAAATACTCCGTATAAATGACAAAATTGTATGACTAAAACAATAGCTGAGTATATATTTGTCTTAAGAGACAAAATTTAAATATGCACATGAGATTTTGAAAGTAAAATGATAGAAAATATGCAAGCATTAACTGAAAGGAAGCTTGTAAGTGTAAGTAATTATCACATGAGGTAGTTTTTAAATCAAAATTTATTATTTCCAATAAGGAGAAATATTTAGTGAAAAGAAAAGAGGATCAATCTATAAGAATTATTAAAATTCTAAATGTTTCTTCATGAAAAATAACATGAAAATATATAAATATTTGACAGAATTGAAAGAAGAAACAAATAAAACCATAGTGGGATAATTTGGTACACCTTTCTGTAGGTAATAGGGCAAATATACAGAAAATGAGGAGAAGTTATAAAACTTACCAAACTTAATACATCTAAATAAATGCACTATAAATGCAAAGCAAATACACCTAAATAATACACTATACCTGAAAACTATAAATATGTAGTGTTTTGCAAATATGTATGGAATATTTAATTAGTTGGCACTTTTCTGGTCATAAACCACATAGATTGGATTACAAACCATAATTTGAAATTTAAAATAAATTCTCTTCAAGATTATATAAGAGGCTATTTTCATGACCTTGTAGATAAGTATTTAGAAGAAAGACGCACATAAAAATTAAGAAGGAGAAAATGTTATTATTGAAGTTAAATGTATATTTTAATGTTGTTTTATAAACCAAAGTAACTATTAGCATGTAATACAGCAAGTAATTATATTTGTCATTTAAAATGTAGTTTGGCATTCAAATAACCCAGTTATTTACACACTGTGTAAATTCTTTTTCTGTAAGCTGTGAAAACGAGGAAAAGCTGTTTGTAAAGAGTCACACACTATCATTGCCCCATTCAGTCACAGCTAAATACATTTCCTTTTTTTCTAATGATCTATTATACATGTTATAAAGACAGTAAATAGTTTTGACCAAGACATGACACTACAAAATGTGGCCAGACTATTTATCCATAAAGTGTGACTGTCGTGCTGATCGATAAAGAGCAGTGGAGAGCAGTGATGAGGAAGTGCTTTATTTCCTCTTGTACCTCAGTACATGAGCTTGTATTGTACAAGCAGTCAGACCACCCATTAAGAGCAGTTATATTAATAGTTTCAGCTTACGTAGGGCACTTCATTTATCAACTTCATTGACAGCGACAAAGTGCTGTGCCGCTGCCAAGGACTGGCTCAGTGAAGAAACAAAAAAAATCTCAACTGTAGAAATGTCACATGAAGAATGGGACCCACTTGAATCACTCAATCTAGAGATATCTCTCCTTATTATCAAAGCAGAAGTCTGAAACTGAAAGTTCTAAAGAATTTTTGGCATAATTTGAAATTCTTGGTAATGGAAAAATTATTATTATGTGGATGGAGAAAATGAGATTAAGAATACTCTTGGTTTCCTACGTTATATTATAATGCAGTAGGGTTAGATGACTATCCCCCAAATTTTTGATACCAATGTTTATTTATATAATCAGGGAAGATTTCAAAATTTTTTTGACTTGGTTTAAGAAAAGTTCCCCAAACAATGTGTCAATTCAGATTATTTGGTCATGAAGAATTGAATTCAATCTACTGTGTTAGATACCACGTTTCTCTGATACATTCATTCTTAGGTATCATGTGCTAAATGAAGGTGGGACTCTCATATTAGTTCAAATAGTGTAATGATGACCATTTAAGGAAATATTACAGGGTCTATATTTAAAATCACATTTTATTAAATTAGGGATATGAATAGACATAGGAGAAACAGTCCCACTAAGTGGGGTATGGTTCTTCCTCAGTGGTCTTAAGAAAATCTAGAATTTATTTTTGTTGTTTTTTAATTTTAAAGAGAAAAGAAACCTAACAAAACACCAATAATATAGACAGAAAACAAAAGCAATACAAAAGGTACATGACCTCAGCACAAAATGGTAGGAATTAGGTTATCTATAGTTAAGTTTTAGTTCAGCCAGTGTTAACAGTTATATTTTTACCATTTTCTCATCAAAAAGAAAACGAGGCTTTTTTTTCTTTCTGCAATGTTGAACCTAGGTCTGCATCCATGCTAAGCAGTTACTCCTTCACTGAGCTATGCCACAGCCAGGATCTTATTAAGTTTTAGGAAGAGAATGGTGTTATATTGTTTGTGTCTTTCCAGTTCTTAGAGAAATTAGAGAGACAAAGAATTTTAATAATAGTAATAATATTTAATGAAACAGAGAAAAATTCAAACTATAAATTACTTAAATTCTTGCAAAAATATTTATATCACCATTCAGGTAGAAGTCTCACCTAGAAAAACTAAAATCTCACAATTTATATAAAATATATATGTAGACATTCTGAAATTATAAGAATCATCTCTTTTTTTTTCTGAGAGCTGATAATTCAACCCTCAGTTTCCTTAGGTTAGGCCACAGAAAAGAAAACCTCACAAAGTAGAAATAATATAAGAAAGTTCTTTGATCACAATGTAATGAGACAACAAATTAATGAATTCTTATAGCAAAACAAATCCATCTGGAGGTTTAAAGCTCTTTGTGAACTTCTGAGTAACACTTCAAATTTACAAAAATTCAGCATTCACAAAAACATTACATATTGCAACTCATGAAATGGACTCACAGGTTAGCACAGATTTCAGAAGAAAATCTACTTACACCCCTTTTGGAAAGAATATTAGTATATGCTTCAGGCACTTGGCTAAAGAATTTTTCAAAGTAAGAAAAAACAAGCACTATGAAAGTAAAAATAATATAATCTTAATGGGTACAGATTAAGGCATTACGGTGTGTTAATGGCTATCTTGCTTTATTTCTTTCTTAAATACTCTATTTATAATGACTTGTTTTCTACTGCTTTCAAGTGTATACATCTAAACAGGTATGGTGTTCTATCTTTCATAAGGTGTTTATTAGTTGGTATGTGTGGGGCATTCAACTAAGGAGAGTTATAAAAAGTTATGTTTGTCTTTATAGTTTTCAACTTACATTTGTAAGTATCAGCACACATTTGCACACATCATATTGATTGAAAACTAAAACCTGTAGGAATATTTAAATTGTTCACTGTTCTTAAGCTTCAGTTAACTTCCAGGCAAATGTGATCCCCTAAACTTGAGCCCTACTTCGTAGTTCAAATGAAATTTAAACAAAGGTAAATGTGATCTTGTGATCTTTCAAAATCAGGAGATCAAGGGCTAACGACCCTTCTTTCTGTATTCCAGTAATAGACGGTAGTTCATGAAGTCCCCTCCGCAAACCTATGCGGGGCTCAGGAGAGTCCCCTTTCTGTTAGAGATGCCAATGAAGTCAGGGGTCGTCCCTGAGCCAGCGACTAACCCATGCTTTTAAATGCTGTCCCTTGCCTTCACCATCCCTCGCGTCATCCCACCTCTGGCCTGCATCCTTGACACTGTTTGCGGGGGCGTTGCCGCTGCGCTGACCTTGCTGCCTCCCGTCATTGCCTGCGGGGCGGGCGTATTAAAGCTCCAGAACCAGTTTCTCTCTGATTAGTTGGCGATTTGGACCTTGGCTAGAAGGAAAACAAAGGCGATTAGGGACAGATGCCCTGCTTCAGGGCACACATGATTCCTTTTCTGTTTTCCTGCCTCAAAACAATGAGGTTCAGGCTGTCGGCAGCTCCTTCCTTAGGCTGCTCGGCCTTCGTTGACTCTACTCATTCCGACGAGGCGGGAACAAGCGCCTCAAATTTCTGAGCAGTGAGAAAGGGCAGATTCCTGGTTTGAAGTTTGGGAAGTTCTTAGCCGAGAGAGGGTATGTCAGACAGCAGGTAAAACCACAGCCACCCCGGTGCAGACATTTTCTCCAATTTTCAACTGCCAGCTGGTTACCTAAACTGCTTTTGTGAATGTCATTTATTTTATTGTTAAATTAATAGCTTTCTACCCCAAATATAATTGGAACCACTTGAGCTAGTTTTCTTTTTAAATAGGTGATTTAATCAGTATTCTAGATCTCTAGGTGCAGGGTGACAGGATCTGAGCATTATCGTTTATTTCTAGTCTTTTGTGATTTGTGCAGCCATGAATGACACCCTCTGGCAGTCCTGTCTCTCTGTCACTCCAGGGAAGAAGCAGATGCTAGGACAGCTCCGGTTTGCTTGTGTGTTAAAGTCGGCAGTGCCTGGTCTTCCACAGAGCTCGCTAACCAGCTTTCAGTAAATCATTCCTAAATAACCAGTGTTGCACTCATTGCAGTTACTGGTAGAAACTGTAGAAATATGTGCATTGCCACGCATATTCAATCTACCTTTTTACTTTCACAAAGACAGCATTGCGTACTTCACTGTAAATTTCCTAGAGGCTAGAATGAATCTGATTTGTTTGGGTTTTCCCTACCAATATTTAGGAAATAATTTTGTTGCCCTAGACAGGAAGAATGAACGAATTATTAGGATATTCATTGCTGTGATTGGCATTTATAGTTCCAGTCTTCACCTCCCATTTGGGCTCCAGATCCGTTTGCTCAAATGACCAGGGATTATTAAACAAATATAAACGTTCCCCGCCAAATACCTGATCCCACCCTTTCTCAGTTGTTTTAAATCCCAAGAAAAATCACTTCCCACTAAATTGCACTCAGTTTTACCAAACCAAGGTAATGCAAGGTCTGAGTCATAATTGATATCTCTTTCTCTCTCTCATTTGTACATTGTTCAAATTTCTGTCTTTACTATCGGTGAAACAGTCCTTTAGGAAACCTTGCCAGCTGTTTTCGCAAAAATGAATCTCGAATTCATCGACATTTCATTATCTCTATTGCTAGCACTATCGTCAGCACTGACTTTATATTTCACTGGATTTCTGAGATTGTGTCTTGCGTGCTTCCATGATTTTGCCACCCACCTCCACTCAAAAAACAGCAGAAAAGTGACTTGTTGTTTTTGTTATCAGTCGAAATAGCTTTAGTGAAATTTAATTAACATGCCTCTCATCCTTTATCTCAAGACTGGAATTCAGTAGTGCTTGGTATATTAACAAGCTCATGCAATCCCCAGCACATTTCGTTTTAGAATATTTTCTTTACATCAGAAACCTTACGCTCTCCAGCTGTCACCTCTCGTCCTCCCACATCAGCTCTGAGCCTCCTGTATCTCAGTTTTGTCTTAACAGATTTATCATTCTGGAGTTTCCTACAAGTGGGATCACATTGTGGGTGCTCATTTGTGACCGACATTTTTTGCTTAGCATAATATTTCCTTTTTTTATTTTAGGAGAAAAAAGACAAACATAACAATGAAACTGAATTTCCAAACAGGTTAGTAGGACAGTTACAATATTGATACATTGTGCATTGCTGTCTTCCTGGTAGTTATTCAGAGTAGGAAATATGTATTTGTAGTGGATTGACAACTGGTGGTCAACTTATAAGCTCCAGCTGAACTGAGTAAGCGTGGTGCTGAGTATGGGAGGCCCACCTTTGAAGTGTAGCCAGCAGCACAAGAGGCAGAACTGGAGAAGGAGAAGAAAGACTTTTGGGAACTAAAGAAGCTGTTCAGAGCTAAGAGAGGCTGTTGGGAGCTAATAGAAGCTGTAAGAAGCTGCTGGTTGTTTTCGAGGAGCTCGTCTTGCTGGCTTTCCTGATGAACTTGGCTGTTTTCATCCTCCAAGGAGCTCAAGACCTCGTTGGCCCTGAGAATAGCGTCTGTTCACTTTGAGGAAGCTCTGGTCCTCACTCTGAGCACTGCTTCCTGGCTCCGGAGGGGAAGATGGTGCACTGCCGGTCTCCTGGACAAGCTTCCTGCATTGACTTTTCTGATGGGAACTCGGCCATCTTGATCATCAGAGGAGCTCAGGACCTCACTGTTGCTGAGGATGACTGTGATACTTTTTGGGGTAGCTCTGGTTCTTCTGAGCATCACTTCCTGGCTCGAGTGAAGATCCCTCTGGCTGCTAGCACAGATCCTTCATCCTCCTGGCACAGACTTTCTAGATTCCACCACTGACCTTTGGGCCTTCCCAGTGTAGATCTGTAAAACAGGCCTGCATTAGGCGTTGTCATGGGCTCTGGGCCTCCAGTTGGATTCATGAGAGGCACTGTTATGAGCTCTAGGTATTCAGCTGGACTCATGCAGGGCATTTCCATGGGATCTAGGCCCTCAGGTAGTTTCCTTGGTCTTGGTGTGGATAGATTTCCTACACCCTCTTGTATATTGTTCTTTGCGTGACTATTATAAATAATCTTACAAACTATGTGTCCTGTATTATATATTGTTCTCTCCTGCAAAATTAAGTCCCAAACAATATCATTTTGTCTATACAATATTCACACAGGAATTTCTTTTTAATGAACTAAGAGAAACTAGTTGCATAACTGTCTTAACTATCCTGTGTATAACTATAATTTTTCCTGTTCTCCTTTCTTCCTTCCCCTTTCCTCATCACAGTTTGTCTTTTCTTTTGAAGTTTCTTCCCAATTCACAATATCTATTGTACATTTCAGATTTTATTTACTTGTTCATTTTTTCACACCAGTGAGAGAATACAATGTTTACACATGTGAATCTGATTTATTTCATTTATGTGTTATGATGTTTTTAATTCAACTGTGAAAATACCCAGAAGGCAAATAGATGGGATGAGTGGGACCTCTAATCTTAGGTTTTTAAGGAATCTTCATGTATTTCCATAGTGGTTATACCAGCTTACACTCCTACCAGCATTGAAGAAGGGTTTTTTTCCCCACAGTCCCTCCACCATTTGTTATTAGTTGATTTCTTGAAAACGGCCATTCTTTCCAGGGTGAGATGGAATCTGTGTTGTTTTAATTTGTATTTCTCAAATGACCAATGCTGGTGAACATTTTTTCTTATCTTTATTCGCTGTTTGTATTTCTTCCTCTGAGAAGTATGAATTCATCTCAGATGCCCATTTTTGGATTGGGTCTTTGAATTTGGGGAGTCTGATTTTTTTCAGTTCTTTATTTATTCAAGATATTAGCACTTTGTGGGACAAATGGCTATAAATTTTTCCACTTTATGGGTTGTCTTTTCACTTTCTTGGTGATTTCTTTTATTGTGCAAAAGCTTTTAAATAAGATGACACCCCACTTGATTCTTTGTACTAGTTTCCTTGTGGTCTGGGTTTTGTTCATGAAGTTTCTTCCTACACATATGACTTCTAGACTTCTGCTTACTTTCTCTTCCAGTAAATTTAATGTTTAAATTTTAGTATTTATATCGCTGATTTTGACTTTAGTTTAGTGAATGGTGATAGTTATAGGTCTAGTTTTAGTCTTCAGCTTGTAAAAAGCCAGTCTTTCTAGCACCATTTAAAAAACAGATTATCTTTCTTCCAGTAAAGGTGTTTGGCCCCTTTGTCAACAGTAAGGTCGCTGAGTGTGCTTGGGGATGCACCTGCATCCTCTGTTCTGTTCCACCAGTCCCCAGGCCTGTTTTCTTGCCAATGACATGATTTTATCACTCTAGCTTTGCATTATGATTCCAGCTCTGGGATTGTGATGCCCCCTTATTTGCCATCGTTGCCCAGAATTGCTTTTGCTATTCTGGGTCTTTTCTGGTTCCAAATGAATTTCAAGAAGATTTTCTCTTGGTCAGTGAGATATGTTAAGGCAATTTTCACTGGGGTTTCATGGGTGTATATAGCAGTTTTGAGTGTAAGGCCATTTTCACTATGTTTACTCTCCCTCTTCAAGAGCAAGGAATCTCTCTCCATTTTCTGATCTCCTCAATCTCCTTTTTAGGATACTGTAATTTTTACTGTGCAGGTGCTTTACATCTTTTCTTAGATTGATTCCTAAGTATATTGTGTTTTGGATGATGTCTTGTAGGGTGTGCTTTCTCTACTTTCTCTATGGCTTTATTGCTTGCATACGGGAATGCTATCAACTTCTGAGTGGTAACTTTGAATCATGCTACAATACTGAATTCGGACATTAAGTCTAGAAGTCTTTTGGTGGAGTTTTTGGAGCTGAGTATGTACAGCGTCATGTCCTCTGTGAATAATGATAGTTTAACTCCTTCCTTTCATATCCTTATTCCTCTTATTTCCTTCTTTTGTGCAATTGTTCAGCCCCATGTTTCCAGAACTATAGTGAATAGGAGTGGTGATAGCAGACACCCTTGCTATATTTCTGATTTTAGAGTGAAAGCTTTCAGTTTCTGACCATTTAATATGATGATAGCTGCTCGACATAGATGGCTTTTATAAGATTGAGGTAATGACCATCTATTCCAATTTTCTGTATTTTTTTTTATCATGAATGAATGCTGGATTTTATGCATCCCTGGTATGAATTCTACTTCCTAATAATGTATAATCTTCTTAATTCTTTCCTGCATTCTTTTTGGAAGTATCTCATTAAAGATTTTGGCATCTATGTTCATTACAGAGACTGGTCTGTAGTTTTTTTCTTTCTTGGTTGTTTTATTTCTGGTTTTGGAATCATGGTAATACTAGCTTTCAGGAATGACTTTGAAATACTGCTTCCTTTTCAACTTCCTTAAAGATTCTCAGCATTAGTGGCATAATTTCTTCTCTAAATGGCTTTTATAATTGAACAGTGAGTTGATCAGGGCTGGGACTTCCCTTTGTTCATCATTTTAAACTATATTTTCAATTTCATTGGCTGTTGAGTTATTTAGAATTTCCATATCTTCTTGATTTAATTTTGGTAATTCAATTGTGTTTTGCCATCTGTCCATTTCTTTGTATCTTCCATCTTCTTAGAATATAGGTTCTCATAGTAGATATTGAAGACCTATTGGATTCCTGTGGGATCCATTGGAATTTGCCCCTCTTACTCCTACTTACTTGAATTTGGATTTTTTCTTTCCTCATTTTGATGAAATTGGCTAATATTTTATCATTTTTATTTATTCCTTCCAATAACCAACTTTTTAATTATGTTGTTTTCTTATTCTCTATTGCATTGATTTACACTCTTTTCTTTATAATTTCCTCTGTTCTATGGGCTTTTGGTTTCATTTGTTCTTTTTCTAGAAGTTTGAGGTTTATAATTAGGTTGTTTATTTGGGCTCATTCTGTTTTCATTATGTGTGAATTCATAGCTAAAAGTATTCCTCATATAACTGCTTTCATTGTATCCCATAAGTTTTGATACGTTGTATCAGCATTATCAGCATTATCTGCATTAATTGTATATATTCATCTTTAATTTTGCCTGTGACCCACTGGTTATTCCAAAGTTGCTGTTTAATTTCCATGAGTTAATGTAGTTTTTGTGGTTTCCTTTGTCACTGATTTCCAGGTTCATTGTGATGGTCAGATAGTATGTATGGGATGATTTTAATTCCTCCTCATTTGCTTAAACATGTTTTGCCAGCTATTTTATGATCTATTTTGGAGATCATCCTATGTGCAGCTGAGAAAGTATATTCCAGTGTTTGGGGTGGAAGATTCTGTAGACTTCTTCCAAGTGTATTTGTTCACAGGTTTGGTTTAATTCTGATATTTCTTTGTTGATTTCTTGTTTAGCTGATATATCCATTTGTGAGAGTGGGGCATTAAGATACCACACTACAATAGTGCATTTATTTAGTTTTTCATGTCAGTTAATATTTGTTTTATGTATCTGAGTGAACCTGTGTTTGGTGCATAAATATTTATGATTGCTATCTCTTCTTCTTGGAGTTTTCCCTTAAGAAGTATGCAGTGACCTTCTTTGTCTCTTTTGGTCAGTCTTGGCTTAAAGTTTTTACTTTCAGCAAATAGAATAGTTACCCTTGCGTTCTTTTCTGAGTTTCTGTGGCATGAAGCATTGCTTTCCATCCTTTGACTTTTAGTCTATGAATTTCTCTTTGGGTTAAATGTGTTTCATAAATGCAGCATGTTGGATTTTGCTTATTCATCCATTCTGCTCATATCTTTCTTTTGATTGGTGAATTGGGAATGTTGACATTGATGGTTATAACTTATATATATATATATATATATATATATATATATATATATATATATGCCTTCCTTTTTCATTCTGTTTCCGTTTTGTTTGTTTCCTGTTTTTCTGCTCAGTTTAATTCCTTGTTTGCCTTGTGGTTTCTTTCTATCCATCTTCCTCTGTATTGCTCTTTGTTATCTCTTTTTAATATGTCTTTTGAGCACTCTGTAGAGCTGGTTTGCTTGTCATAACATTTTTCAGTCGTTTCTTGTCATGGAACTATCTTATTTCTCCATCAATTTTGAAAGGTAATTTTGCTGGGTACCTCATTCTTGGCTGAAGATTGTTTTCTGTTAGGGCTTGAAATATTTCACTCCAAACTCTCCCTGACTTGAGAATTTGTATTGAGAAGTCTGTTGTGATGCTGATGGCCTTTCCTTTATAGGTGATTTGTTTCTTTTACTAGCTGCCTTTACTATCTTGTCCTTGTGCTGAATTTCTAGAATCTTGATTATTATATGCCTTGGTGTGGTTGTATTTTGGTCATGGCTAGTTGGATTTCCATATGCTTCAGTTATTTGTATGTCAAATTCTTTATCCATATTTGGGAAGTTTTCTGCCATTATTTCTTTGAAGATATTTTTAATGGTTTTGTGCTGTCTCTAGCGTTCTCACTGATTTCAGTCAGTCTTATGTTCTTCTTTGCTTCATCTTGTAGCTGTTGGATGATTTTTCATGATCTCATGATTTTTAAAATATTTTTCTTTTCCTGGTCATTAGTTGCCTTCCTGCATTCTAGATCTGATATTTTATTCTCCCCTTCACTGATCCTCTTTCATATACTTTCAGTGGATTTCTAATCTGAGCTTCTGTTTGGATGTATTTCATCAATTCTGCTTCTTGTCTATGTTTTTCACTCATGATTTCCACTGCTTTCCTGAACTCCTCTATTTGTTTAACTGTGTCTGCTTTTTTAAAGTCTTTTGTTTTGATAATGTTTTGCGTTTGCATCTTAGAGAGTATTTCTTGTATGGCCTCCTCCATTTGTTTTTTCATTTCTGCTGTTATCATTTCAGAGAATTCTATTTTTGGCTTCCAATTTCCTCTGTCTCTTTGTGTTCTGGACTTGTCCTGAGTGGGCTGGGCATTTAGAATTGTCTTTTCCTTCTTTGTCTGGTCCTTTTCTATTTTCTGCTTTATTTTATTTTCTGTGTTGATCCTTTTAGCTTTCTAATATTAGATACCCTTAGTCTCTATGTTGAGGCTTTCTAGGAGGTGTCTCTTCCTCTGGATATATCCTCTTGCTGGCACCACAGTCCTGGGGCAATGGAAGGAGGAAGGAGCATGAATTTACACTCTGATCCCTGGTGCCACAGTCCCAGGATAATGGAGGAAGCACTGGGCATGTCCTTCCCTCCTCTCACTGATACCAACCTCACTACTCTCACAGGCACAGCCTTCACTCTTGCAGTCAGAACCACTGTCCTGGCGTAATGCAGGAGGCACAGAGAGTGGCTCTCACTTGTCTCGCTGGAACTGCCATCCCAGGGAAATAGAGCACAGTGTTTTCAACGCTTTCCTGTGTTGTAGTTTAGTCCTGCAGTGATCTCTCTATATCTAAAGTGAAGTAGTTCCAGGAGCACTTAGGATACCTAAATCCACAGACACTCTAGCCCTCACATAATATGACATGTATTTATATACAATCTAACAACATCTTCATATACTTAATGTCACATTTATATTACTTATAGAAAACTGAATGTGTTGTAAATGCTTTGTATTTCATTGATGCAGTTTATTGTTTAGGAAAATACTGACATGAAAAAGCCTGTGTATGTTTGGTACTAACGCCACTACCATAGTTCTAATGACATTTTCTAACAAT
Organism: Dinomys branickii; assembly: GCA_004027595.1. Lineage (NCBI taxonomy): Eukaryota > Metazoa > Chordata > Mammalia > Rodentia > Dinomyidae > Dinomys > Dinomys branickii. Next base: position 52,231 of record PVLD010004447.1, read on the forward strand.
AGTTGGTTGAATCCACATATAATGAACTCAACAAATGTAGGGCATGGGATTTATTTCACTTCTCTTTGTGATTTAATACTATCCTATTGTGTGCATACAGTACATGTTGTTTACCCACTTGCTTATTCACTGATATTTGGGTTGTTTCCAATTTTGGTGATTAGGGAAAAAAGTGCTATCAACATTTGTGTACAATTTTGTGTGAATATGTGTATCTGATTCTATTAAGTTTACATCTGGGAGTGGTACTGCAAGGTCACATGGTGACTCCTTGTATCATCATTTGGGGGAACTGTCACACTGTTTTCAAAAGCATAAAGCCATTTCAAGTTCCCACTAGCAGAGCATCAGTGTTCCAGATTCTTCACATCTTCACTAAAACTTCCTCAGTAACTGCTTTTTTATTCCAGACATTCTGATGAATGTGAAGTGGGGTCTCAACGTGCTTTTTTCTCTTGGCATTTATTTAATGAGTAATGATGCTGAGTATCTTTTCACATCCTGTGAAAGTGTTATCTTTTGAGTGCCTATCAGATGGCATCACTCATTTTTGCTATCATAAAGGTCTGAATCATGGTTCAAACAGTACTGTGCACATAGTTGGAAGCCAGTAAGAGATGAATGCATAATATATGATAAATGGGCGAATGATGAATAACATTTACAAGGATATACAGAATGTTCTTAAAACAAGTATTTCAGAGCTCAGTTATGAGACAACACATTCTATGTTCTTTTCAAGGAACAAGGATAAAAGAGTTGTTAAGGGGGAAATATCCAGACATTAAGAGATTGTCCTGAAAACTCATGGAGGGTCCAGAAACTTGCTGTTCAGTGTGAGGCTCATGGACTGTCACTGTCGCCGTCACTTATACATGGCTGGAGATAGTCCCAGGGGCTCAAATGATAACTTGAAAAGGGGTCCTGGTTTTAATGTTTAGTCTACTGCTAGCATTAGTGCTTCTATAACACGAGGTTAAGATCAGATTGGTAGTTCTCTGCACTCAATGTATCACAATCAGTTTTGGAAGCTCCGGAAATATTCACTTCCCACTGAGAAAGCTGAACACAGGGACTGTGGCGGAGGTTTTCAGAAAAGGTATTGGAAGTCATTCCTCTAGTGAATGAGGTAGTTATCTCATTTATAGAGAAGTCCAAATATCCTCTCCCTTTGGGTGTCATTGAAGCTGCAACCATCCCACTTCCTTTCATCTTCAATCTCTATGGAAAATAAAATTTGGTTTCTTGAGTTTGGCAACCAAATAGCCACCTGAATGTAGAAAGGTTTCTGATACTCTGATACCTTTTGTTTCAGATCCTGGAACACATGAGCTATTGATACTTCTTTGGGTCCAGTAAGCACAGAATGCTGATCACAAAGGAATTCCTTTCTTTCCATGCCTTAGTCTCCTGTTAGCACCAATGGGAGGATAAATTAATGACTAATGATGATAATGAAAAACCATCATGAAATAACAATAATTCTTGTGAACATCCTTCCCACACTAGTAGCTAACACTTATAAGGTACTCACTGTGTACCCAATATGTTCTGAGGTTTTTGTTTGTTTTCTCTTTTAATACTCTCATGTTTAGAAGATGAAGTAAGTGCAAAGAGATTAGACAATTTGTGCAAGGTTACACAGCTGATAAATGGTAGATCCTAGAGTAGACACAAATCTTGTTCAGGAGGCTGGACTTTTAGTAATTGTGCTCTGCTATTCAGTCACTCAACCTGAGCACTTATTCTGTGATTATCAGTTTGAGCACTGTTTCGTACCATAGACCTCACATCCTCGAATGAAGCAGATACAGAGGTCTCAGTTTAAATACTTTTAAATATTGAGACATAATTATTCAGGATTTTTCCCCTCATACATACTATGTATGTCACATACATAGTAAATACAAGAACTTTGTCCTGGATTAGTTTATCTTCTGAATGGCAGGATACACTATGATTTAGTGAAGCACAGTTGTTCCACTAGAGATATAAGGTCCTCATGTGTTACCCAGCCTGACCCTGAACCCCTGGGCTCCAGCAAATTTTCTGCCTGGTCTCCAGATTTACTAGGACAAAAGACAAATGCCAGCATGTTCCGCTTCTTTCTTTTCCAGAACAAATTGTCCACATTGTTATTTTAATCCTTAAGTTATAGTCTTTCTACCTTAAATACCCTCCTCTATCACCACCTGTGATGAATAATTTTTATTTCAAATTCTTTAGGCCACAGTACCAAGACATATGACTAAACGCCTCTTCAGATACTATTATAGCAAAAATTATTTTTAGAGCATATTAACATAATTAATCTATTTTTGAATGAAGCATACTGCCATCACCAATATGGATCAGTTAATACCGAAGACGTTGAGACAGAAGACTGTTCCAAAAGAAGAGAGAAATCTGAAATGTGTAGTTTTAGGTTGAAACTGGACCTCAGACTGCTGGCCTCACCTACAAAGTTTGGACAGCTCAGTCTGCACGTTACAGTAGAACAATTCTTCAGTCTTCCTCTGTCGTTTCTCTGTGTAACACCCTGACTCCCATAGGACCTGTATGTACCTTTTCCACCTTTCCAGCCTCTCCTTGAGTGTTTATTAAACTTTTTGTTATCTCTAAGACAAATATTATCTGCTCTTCTTTGAGTTTATGTATAATTCTATATCAATACATTTCTCACATTATGATAGTACGTATACATCAGCACTTCTTGTAATATTAATAGGACAGGCCCTGTATCTTTAATATACAACTACCCAATTGAACTACCCAACACAATTCACCTACTACTTAATAGTGCTCATGTATGTTTTGAATGGATAAGACAATGGGAAATTTATTTTATTTATTTATTTATTTATTTTTCTTTGGTTTCTTGAACCAAGATCTTGATATAGTTCAGGCTGTCCTCGAACTCACTATGTAACCATGGTGATCTTCCAGCATCAGCTTCTCGGGTGCTGGGTTTACAGGTGAGAAAGTTCATTTTAATGAGACTAATTTTAATTCTAATCAGCACCTCACTTTCTAAATTTTAGACACTATCTTCTCTCCCTTTCCCTCTCCCTCTCCCTCTTCCTCTTCCTCTCTCTTTTGCTATCCTTCCTCACACTTTTCCTCTTCCCCTTCCTTGCTTTCTCAAAAATTTCACTATAGTATATGAGGAAATTCAAAACATATTTTGAATGAAAAGTCATCACAGAAATTAAAGATCATATCCGAAAGGTCAGTTTTATTTTTACCATAGAAATGGAGGCTATGAAGAGATGACAGTGATGATGAGGCTGGAATTTTCGCCATCAAGAGTGAAGTGCTGTAGATACAATTGTCTAAGCACAGAGGACATTCACATTAGTGCCACAGAAATCAAATGTAATCCCTGGTAGATCAGAAGAGTTGCACTGATATGCATTTTCTGTTCATTACTTCCTTAATTTTCTACATGTTTCATTATATCCTTTTATGACTAAGAGCCCTTATGTATGTAAATTAAGGGTTTTCTCTTATTTGAGTGCCTTTCACAGAATATTAACTGCATTGGCTCCATATTCCTCTGAATTGAGGAGTTTGCAAACAGATTTTTCTCTCTTCATTCTTTTCTTTTTGTTCCATGTTTGAACTTTCTGATGCCTCTGTACCTAATTAGCTATGACCGCTTTTACTTCACAGCAAGAGTGAGGAGCTTCTTGCATTTAAATACAAAATAAATTTCCTACTTTAATATGCAAACTTTGGACTTTTCTTTTGGACTCCTGACAAATATTTCATCCTAACTTTCTAGTTTTCTGTCCACTCACCTTCAGGCACAGTAAGGGGCTGGGGATATAGCTCAGTGGCACAATCACGTGCCTGGCAAACGCAAGGTCCTGAGTTCGATTCCTGGTACCAAAAACAAAACAAAACAAAACAAAAGACACACACCTTGAGGCACAGTAATCTAATTTCTAAGCCTCTCTAAGAGCATTCTAGATTTGGAAACCTAACAAAATCTTGGCTGTAATAGTGTATTGCTTTCCTCACACGAAAGATGTTCCCCCAAAAGGGAATCATTTACAGATATCTAAGCATTTGAAGTTCAGCAGGAACGCTAACAAAATCAACACATTTCATTATTTTTTCCCAGAGTTTCCTCATACATAAGCTACACAATATTTTAAGTGCAAGATTAGTCATAGATATCAGACTAATTTAGCAAAGAAATAAGATGAATAGACTCATCATAAGTAGACAGAAATATAAACAATATATCAATCTATGAAAGTTGTGTATGGTAGAGACACAACAGGTTTTATGCTTTTATTAAGATATTGAGCACTAGTTAGGTATTAATGGGATGCTTAAGAACACTTCACATTTATAATTTATTGTTAGTCAGATTTCCATTCCTGAGAAAATCACATTCCTGAGAATGTGATTCCTGAGAAAATCAGTTCATAAGGACAAAAAGTTTATTTCTCTTCAGTTTTGGAAGGTTTTGTGCCCATTGCTTTTGGTTCCACAGAAATTCAACATATCGTGGTGCAAACATGATGTAGAGAAAAACTTCTCACCTCAGGGCCAGCAGCCAAAACAAGAGAGCAGAACGAAGAGAAAGGTGTGACGTTCTGAAGGTCCCACTGTACACTTTCTAGAGAACAACAGCACGTGTGCTCTTTCCCTAGCAGTCTTTCTTTGCCCAGTCCTGTGGAAATGCATCCACATGCTATGTAATTTTATATTTTTCATATTAGCTGGGATGACGTGTACTTATAGTTCTTTCTCTGTGCATCGGTTTTGGTTCATTATCCTCAAAAATTCCAGCAAAAACCATTAGGTCAAAATTCAATATTTGATTAATTATTCCAGCAAGGACTTAATTAAGCCCCTCCTCTGGACTGTAGCTAGGAGCACAAATTCAAACCGTAATCTGGTCGATCACTAATTGACCAATTATAATCAGGCCAATAAGACCAATCACTAATTCTCCTTTACTAATGGAACTCTGTTCTCTGTTTCCTTTAGTCCAAAATATCTATACATTTATTATTGATACACTAGACTCAAAAACTAGTCCATTGTGAGTAGAATAATAGCTGTTGCAAGGAGAATAAATAAATAGATTCAAGACACATTTTCTTTCAAAGCTATAATAAAGTTTTTAGTGTAGACGTCCTGTTCTTAGCTACAAACATTAAATAATTAAAAAATATTACTGTTTATTTTCTGAATAAAGCAACACCATCTGGAAGAATATAAATTTACATACTCTTGTGGGTTTCTAAAATAAATATTTTTGTCTTTATGCTTTAAATATACTTGATAGGAGTCCCAAGACTTTTATGTCCCCTGAGTATTGATATGCAACAGTTTTTTCTTTGCTACTCTATGTTAACCTAGTTATATCCTCTCCATCTTGTTACAGCCTTCACAGGACACTACTTGTGGGAAACACATCAAAGTCCCTTTTACCTCATGCATCAGTGCTCTGATCATCCCTGGCTTGCTCCTCTGTGTTACATGCTATGCTTCTGTCATTCTAGCTACACACAAGCAAAGACCCCAGGGAGGACAGAAATTTGAAGTTCTCTTCGGCACCATTATAAGGGGACAGCATTGTTGATATTGATAGTAAAAATGTTCACAGGAATTTCTGAGATCATTCTTAAACAGCAGAAATTATCCATTACTAAAAAAATGCAACCATATATGAGAAGAACATACTTCAGACTCAAGTTGTTTGTTCATTAATCAAAATTCTTAATCAACATTATATTTCTTATTATTATTTAGAACGTATTTGAGAGAATTTCGCTCTTCTGATGAGGAAGACAAGCTTAAGCTTATTGATGTCTATTCATTGTACTGGAAAAATCATGCAGACATTTTATCTAACGGAAACATATTGAGCAAATGCCATTAAATTTACCACTGTTTCCAAACAAGTGACAGAACCATTTCAGAACTGCTGTGATTTGCAACTATCAATCACGCCTGGAATTCTTGTTATTATGTGAGTGTAACCAGTGTACTGATCTGACAGAAAGCAATAGATTAAATGGCCCTTTGACAACTATGCTTTGGAGTAGCTAGGAATAACATGATGTTTTACTATTTATGTGACTCTGTGAGAAAATTCAACAATGCTTTTGATGTTTTGTGCAATTAAATGAAGAGTCTATCATTTTTGTTCATTTCAAATTTACGACTCCACAAACAAAGCTATAAATGTGCTCAGCTAATTTTATTTGTTCATCTGAAATACAAAGGTGTAATCCTAAGATAACTCATGTACTTAAATTGCTAACTTCTTGCTCATAAAATTAAAAGTACTTTTATTTTATACTTTTAAATTTGTAATTAAATCTTCATTAATTGTCTTATTTGTAAAATGAATAGTGATAGTATGCATATTTTAATGTTACATTCATACATCAGTTGAACTGGATCAAGAAAACCATACACTGATAATGTTATTATTATAATTTTATAATATATAACATGAATAAAATAAATGTACTTACAGTGCAGGGCAAATTATAAGATTAGTTACAGGATAGCTTCTGGTTACAAAAATATGTGGTTGTTCTTGTCTCATATATGATAACCAGGCACTTTCTTATAAAATTTACACATTCTTCCATGTACTTCAAATGTTATGTATTATTTATTGTACAAAATACAATATAAATTATATATATATATATATATATGTGTGTGTGTGTGTGTGTTCATTTTTATACTTTAGGAAGTAATCACAAGAAAAGGAACAGTTATACATGTTCAAAATATGTCATTTTTTCCCAAATATTTTCCATCTACTAATAGTTAAATCCCTGGCCGTGGAACCTATGGATACAGAGACGTAACTGTGTGTGTTACCATATATAACCTACCAGTCACTGTGGCTCACAAAGGATGATTCCACCCTCTATGACTTCACTATATAACTTTTTTCTTTATACTACTTCACATAACCTTACTTTTTCCTATTGTATTTTTTCTTTGTATTCCCCGAAGTGAGAGTTTTCCAGCCTCTACTTTGAATTTGCACCTTGTTACAATGAACCAAAGCTGAAAACAACACCAAAAAACACATCAAGAATTTAAAACCTTTACTGGATGAAACAACTCAGAGACTAAAAGAGGGTGTTTTTAAATTTTGGTTTTAAAGAGAAAAAAGAATAGCAAAAGAACAACCTCACAGACAAAAGCAAAACAACACAAAATAGCATGATATGGGATTTCAAAAGAAAATGATAGGAATTAACAGTGGTTGTTATATTCCACCTTATCTTCAATGAAGTTGCTCATATTACCAGATGCAAGGATGCAAGATTGAGCAAACCGTTGAAGAGAATAAAAACAATATTAAAAAACAGTAGAAACAATAGCTTCACTAAACAAGATGGCAGGTGTTTCAATAGTATAAACCGCAGCTCTCCTGTTTGTCCTTTTAGAAAACTCCTACGGAGTTCCAAGCATTCTCTTTGATACATGAATTACAATGCTCATTAGGGATAAGGGAACGATGCTCTGTGAATTTCCAGCAGAGACATCTGCCCTTGAACTGGGAGTGTGCCAAGACACCAAGGAAAAACCCAGACTTGGTGAGTAGGTGCGTTTATTAGGACTTACATACAGAGCAGTGGACATCTTATGTGCAGCTGTACTACTATAACTGTCCCCTCCCACTTACCAAGCTCCTGTTTCTACTGGGTTCTGTGTTGCACAGCAACAAGCAAAATTATGTGTTCATCTGCGCTCCCATCTTTACCAGGAATTTCCATGGTAAAGAAGGATGTCTTCCATCCCACAAAGAGGGATGTCTCCCTTTGCTGCATAGCCTTGGCACCTGGCGATGCCCACCCAGGACAGCTAGGTGACAACCTATTACAAAGTGTCCTCACTTTGGCTAGAGTTCAGAGCACTCTTCTCCCAGGACACTCACCTGTCCAGACATACTTCCTGCAGACACTCACCCACCGACCTTCCTCACACAGAAGTGTAACTGACGAAAGATGCCACTCACATTCCCATCTGCACAATAGGTAAAATGTAGTTCTAGGTCTCTAGCATTATACTGTTAAACACAGAGGAGTACAATGATATATACTTTTTAAAGTATGTCTCACTAATGTCCTCAAATATTGACCTTGGGGATAGGAAATATCGACAATATATCATTATGCTGAACATGTGTTTTATGGAATGAGGAAACACTTGACACAGAGGAACATCATTTTTGTGAGCCTAAAAACTTATTTATGGCTCACAGAGAAATGCATTGAGTAGGTGGACAAAGGTAAAGAAAGCAGTGTAATGCTAAATCTAAAACAATACACATGAATGCAGAACTGGGGACAGAGGGGCAGGTGGCATTGTAAGTCTGATAAAATCCAGAAAGACAAAATGGAGTGGAGGAGAAGGGGTGTGCCGAAAGTGGCCTGACGCTGAGTAAGTGGGAGAGCAGGTAGGAGCAGGGTTAGAAGGGATGGGGGGCAGGCACAACCGAGGAGACAAATCTACAAGACAGTAGACATGGTGTGGACTTATCCAGTCTTAACGATTCAACAGTAAAATGCTTGTGACTCGGTGGGTGTAATGCAGTAGTGGTGTGTACTGAGCAGGTGTGAGTCTCTGGTTCAATCCCACCTCCTACATTTATTAATTTACATTAATAAATCACAAAATACAGCAATCTCAAACAAGAAAAGAAATAAATAATCTGATATGCACAATTTTAAGTTTATGACAAAAATATATTATTTTGCAATGGAAAAATTACTCCACTGAAAATAGAAATTTTGTAATATGCATTTTAGCCTTTGCACTCACATTCCAAAAAATTCAGTGAGACAGCTATTATAAAGGAAAATAACTAAATAGCAGATAACTAAACAGAAATGTTAAAGAAGAAAGAAAAAAGAAATCATAATAATGATAAAATTTTAACATGTTTTTGGCTGCTTTGAGGATTTAAAGGGAGAATTCACTGCAAATGAATCTTTTAGTTGATTAAATGATATAAAAATAATGTTGCTATAGGTCAAAGTAATTTAAATGTCCACTAAATTATATTTTTAGCAAATATTACAATTCTTTTTGTTTTTGTTTTTACACTATAAGGAATTGAATGCAGGTCTTTGCACTGAACTACATCCCCATTCCTTCATTCCTATTTTTATTTTGAGACTAAATCTCCCAAAACTGCTCAGACTGGGTTCAAACTTGATATCTTCCTTCCATAGTCGCTAAGTGTCCCACAGGAACAGGCACATGCACCACACCCGGCTTCTGGGTATTTCAAACAGTCTCAAGTCAGCAAGTTGATACAGCCATCATAGACATCCTCAGAAATGCCTGTTATTCAAAAGAGACCATGTAAGTTTTAGCTATGTATTATTGATACAGAAAAAAATGTACCCTGCCTTCTCAGAAAATGTTCCCTTAACTAAAAAAGAAAACTACTGGAGTGTCTATTTCATAGAGTATAATCATACCATCAGTTAAAGGGACAGTTCTACATTTTCTACTGGTTTGAGCAATTATTTAAGTGTGTGTGTGTGTGTGTGTGTGTCTCACTAGGGTATAGCTCAGAGCTTTGCACATCCTAAGCACTTATGTTACCACAGAATTAAACTTGTGTATCCTCTTTTCCTTTTTTATTACCTTCACTCAAGCCCACAGTGTTTAAAAATCATAGACTATAGTGAGACTTTATGCCTAATACTATTACATACATGATTTTGAAAAAGAGGCTTAGTGTATTTGGTATGAATTTTTGACATTGTAAATTGCTAGCATATATTACAATCTAATTTAGATTTATTTTAGAAATGTTGGCAAGTAATATTAAGTACTTTGTTAATTATTCATATGATTTTTCTTTAAACTGTTAATTTCATCGGTAGATTATCCATCATTGTACTGTCACTCTCTACAGAGTTTTAAGATAATTCTTCCTTGGTGATAATATTCATTTTCTTTGTTTTGTTGTTTTCTTGTTTTTTGAGAAATGGTCTTGCTATGTAGTTCAGGCTGGCCAAGATTCACTTTATAGCCCAGGTTGGTCTCAAAATCAAGGCCATCCTCCTGCCTCAGTCTCCTGAGTGCTGCCATTAAATGTGTCTGCCTCTACACCTGGCCTGATAATATTCCTTTTTAGATATATTATTGAATTATATTTGTTATTGTTTTATTTAATAATAGCAAATTCTGCATTAATGAGTCAGATTTCTCCCTATTTTCTTTATTCCAAATATCTGTCTTTTAGTGATAAAATTTTTCTAATTATAAAATAAATTAGGTGGCATATCTATGAGTTGAATATTTTAAATGATGCTGGAATTACTCTTTTTTTAAAGGTCATAAACCTTTAATGATCTGATTCTGAAGCATTGTTTATTCATAGATCTTCAGTCACTTTTCCAAGTTAATAAATATGAATTATTTTACCATGTTTTCTATTACTACGTTCCTGACACAATTTGGCAAGAAAATGCTCATACATTGTTTAAAATGTGTTGATCTAGAGTTGTATGATGATCAATGGTTTGAGTGTCTGTCTTCAAAATGTATATATTGGAACTTAATGTAGTATTTGGATGTAAAGTCTTTCAAGTTGATCATGTTTATAAGAAGCCCTGATGAGCAGAATCAATACCCTTAAAAAGAGAACCCAGAGAGTTCCTTCCCTCCACAATATGTGAGTGTAAGAAAAAATGACTGTCAAATAGGAAATGCACAGTAATATTAGTGCCTCAGTCTTGGACTCCTCACCCTCTAAAACAGAAAGAAATTTTTTGTTGTACACATTCACAGCATTATTAGTATAGCAACCTGGATCTATAGAGATAAATATGTGTCATTCTGATCACCTCTGTATTTGTGGTTATACTGCTCTCTTCTTCTCAAACAGATATCCTGATATAGATACAAATCTTCAACAATATATGCTTTAAGTAATGATTTAATTTTTATGTCATAGCAGCTGACAACAAATTTTTCCAATGAATGAAATGACGACAAATTAGGATTTATTGTCTAGAATTTTTTTTTTTTTTTTTTTTTTTTTTTGTGGTACAGGGTATTGAACTCAGGGCCTTGCACTTTCCAGGGAGGCACTTATTCCACTGAGCTATATTCCCAGCCCCTATCTAGAATGTTTAGAACAACACCTATAAGGAACAAAAGTGGATATTGCTCATTTAATTCATGGAAGTTCAAAAAAGAAACCAATTTCTTTGGTTTTTGCATGTATTTCGAAATTATAAAATCCATATAAAAAGTGTCCCCTTGAGGCAAAACATTTTAAGCAAAACCCAGAGACTATTAAGGGCACATGAAATATTCTGGATAAAGTAATGTTTTGGCCAGACAATAAGCATGCTAGTAATCAAGGACATTTTCTAGGGTGGAGGTTGTTAACGTCCTTTTTTTTCATTTGCAACATAAATGCCCAAGCTTTCAATAATGTTATGGGTGTTTAATAACAAAAACTACTTAAGAAAGGGCTTAATAACTGTTAAAGCAATTTGAATTTATTAAAAAATAGTGGAGAAAATAGAGCCAATAGAATAAATAAACATTGTGTTAATACTTCACCATGTAACTTTTCTTTTGAGTTATAAAGTGGTGTATTTAAATGATATGCTAATTTTTGAGCAATAATTTGTTTTGAATTATTAAATTGGTAATATAATTTACATATTTCAAGTAAATGTCCTTTACAAATAATGATTTCCAAATATTTGCTCCCATTCCTCGGGTTGTCTTTTCATTTTCATGATGACATTCTTGGGAGGACAGTTGTGATGAAGACCTATTTAAAGTTTTATTATCATTTACATCTTAAGAGCAATTCAAAGTGTGCTTGATTCAACAGTACAATACTAAACATAATTTAAAGAAACCACTGCCCAATCAAATTTTATGAAGATATATATGTATAACATATATACCTATATATTTATTTTCCTAAGATTTAATTACTTTGGTTCTTGTATTCAGATATTTGATCCATTTTAAATAAACTTTCTTATATGGTATGAGATAGGGATTCAAAGTGGTCTTCTGAATGGAAATGTCTAGTTTCAACACATTTGTTAATAACACTATTTATTCTTCTATTACATTTTCTTTGAAATTTTGCAAAAAATCTACTGATTTTTAATTTCTGGAACCCAAATTATATTGCATCAAACTATATATTTATGTTTATGCTAGTATTAGATTATTTTCATTTTTAATATAGTCAAGTAGTGAGTTTTAATGTAAGAAACTTATATCTTCACGTATGTTCTTCTATCCCAGAGCTATTTAAACAAAATTGTGTCCTTTCACATTCATATGAACTTGTGCATCACCTTTTTCATTTCCAAAGTATTCATCTTGGATTTTGAGAGAGATTCCATTTAAAATTCAGATTAATTTTGAAATTATCCATATTTCAAAACTTTAAGATTCTGATTCATAGACATGAGTAGCTTTTGGTCTGTTTATGTCTCTTTCCACATCTTTTAATACTGTTTTACCCATTTTAATGTATAATAACTGCATTGATCCTTATATAGTTTATTTTATTTGCTAATTTAGAAATGGAATTTTTAAATATAATGCATAGATTACTTACTGCAAAGTATAGAAATGCCATTATATATGTAAATATATATATCTTGGCTTCTGGAGCCTCACTGAAAATGGTATAAGGTATAATAACTGCTGAGTGGATTTCTTGGAATTTCCAACACATATCATGTGCAATTTGCAAATATATATAGTATTACATGTTCCTTTCTAATATTGATATTCTCTATCTCTATATCTTGCCTAGATTGTCTGACTAGAAATTCTATTTTTACATCTACTGTAAATGATCAGACTGGCCATTTTGATCTTGCTCCTGATAATTGTGGGAAAAATTCAGCTTTCTACATATAAATAGTCTGTTAGGTATGAGTATTTAATAACTATGATGCCCTTCTTAGATGGGTCTTTAGGTACCTAATTTACTTTTCTACTGGCAGCAGTTAGAAAATTCTTCTGCGACTGTGACTGATGACGTGCTTTGGGAGCGACTGTAACTGATGACGTGCTTTGGGAGCGACTGTAACTGATGACGTGCTTTGGGAGCGACTGTAACTGATGACGTGCTTTGGGAGCTTTGGGAAATGCTTTTGGGAGTAGTCCGGCAAGATGTGGAGATGTGAACTAGATCCTAGGATGCTGTGAGTGCAGATTACTGAATAGTACTGGTTCTGTCACTGGACTCAGTGTCACATGTGTTGTCCCTGCTGCAGGATCACTGAATTCAGTCACAGAAAGCCAGTTCTCAGAATGGTCCAGGAAGAGACATAAGTACGGGCAGGGACCTAGCTCAGTGCCACAAGCGCCTATTGATAAGTGCAAGGTCTTAAGTTCAATTCCTGGTGTGAGAGAGAGAGAGAGAGAGAGAGAGAGAGAGAGAGAGAGAGAGAGAGAGAGAGAGAGAGTTAGGAAGAGCCAGAGAAAGAGCCAGAGATTAGCCAGAGATTATACAGGTACACAAAGAAATGACATGCGTTGGATTCTGGAAATGAGAACATTTATTCTTTCCCAGAGGCAGTGGAAAGCTGGACATAAAAGTCTTCACCCGACTCCTTCCTCCCTGAGTTGCATACCAGCCATGGTACAGGCATGAACATTTTGTAGGGATAAGCGATATAAACGTTTTGTGGATTTTCTCAACCTGCTAATTGGGCCAATTTACGGCCTTTCAGTGATGGGTCTCATAGGGAAGAAGCATACATTAACCAAGGAATGTTGGCATGGAACTGTGTAACTTCAGCTAAGTCCTGGAAGCTGATGCCTTCTTAGAAGTACAATATTTAATAAGGGTTTCCTTGTGGTCTTCTTACCTGTCTATTTTTCTACCCCTATTCCATGTGAGCTCAGAAGACTGGAATGTTGATGGAAAGACAGACAATAAAAATTATGCTCTTGAGGTTGCAAATGGAAATGAGAACACCATAGAGAACTGCACTAAGTGTCATCTGTGGTATTTGCTTTGCCTGCGACTTTATGAGAGGCTGAGACAGAAGGTGAAGGGTTAACCTGATAGAGGAAATTTCAAGGTGGTGTAGCAATAAGGCCCTGTCGTGGATACTGCTAGCGGATTTCAGCCGGATTTTCAAGAAAGCTAAGGAAAAAGATAACCAGAAAGAAAGTTTTGAAAAACTTGCAGTTTGGCCAAACAAAAAATATTTAACTTTGTGGCCAACCACCATAGCTCCTGAGGAGATTGCCACCCCTAAAAAGGAACCAAGTATTTTGTACCTGGGCAGTTAGAAAGATCCTTAAAGCCATCTCAGGAAATGGCCACACTCTATTACAGGCTCAAGGACATAAAACTATATGAATTAATGTGAAAGACTTTGTTTTGAGAAAAAAAGCACAGGAGCACCTTCTTCTCGCAGGGACACCCAGTCGGTTGTTACCTCAGGATTCACTTTACTGTGCTTTGCCTTCCGGACACCCGCAGGCTGGGACAGCCAGAGTCCTAGCGGGCCTTGCTACAGCTCCACCTAGTGGCAGACCCTGGTATCAGCCACGTGAGGATGGATTTGTACGTAGAATGAGATGGTTGTGTAGCACTAGAGGCTTCCCCTCAGACAGCAAAGGAATGCATGGGAGGCCAGGAAATGTGCAATAGGATTAGAATAACTACAGGCTGCCCATGAGAGGGTAATCCATGCAACAGTAAGTATGAAGCCAAAGCTGAAATGGAGACATTAGAAATTAAAGATATTAAGTATGTGGAATATCTAGTAAGTAAAGCTCCAGGAACTAAGCAGACCCAATCCAAAGAGAGGCCAGGGGGGCCGCAGTTGGCGGCAGAACAATGCAAGTCCTTCGGTGATCACACTGCATTACCATAGGCCCTGGACCCCAGGTACGGACATTCATGACTTAGTGGTCCCCCTGCTGGGTTTTCGTCTTGCTCTGGTCTGGTTTTGCCTTTTTAGTCTCCTACTCTTTTGGTTTTGAAAGGAAATATTTGCCTTGCACCATTGTATATTGGAAGTGGGTAACTTGCTTTTAGACTTTTACTTTTACCTCAAAGATAATGCCTTGAGTTTCAGAGGACAAATTGGACGGGAATTTTGAACCATTTTAGAATTGTAGACTTCGAGGACTCTTGAAGAAGGACAAACTGGATTGTTTTCAGTGTGAGATGAGCAAGAGCTTTGGGGGTTCACAATGAAATGTTATGGTTTGAATCTAAAATGTTCCCTGGAAGTCCTTTTTAGGTTGAAAGCTTGATTCTTAATGTAGATGTGTTGAGGGGCAATGCCCAGAGAGGTAATGCCACCTTCATCAGAGGATTAATTCAGCTCAGTAAGCATATTGGGAGATGGGCCAGGTGGAACTAGGTGGTGGCCTTGGAGGATGGCTCTGAAGGCAACCTGTTGTCTGCAGCCCTCCCTGGTTCTCCGCTCTCTTATCCTCTATGCTTCTTGGCCGCCGTGAAGTAAGCAGTTTTGCTCGGCCACATCCTGTCTCCCATGATGCTCTGCTTCTGCATAGGTACATAACTATAGAGCCAGCTGACCATAGACTGACACTTTGAGCAAAATACATACTTTCCAGTTAAACTTGCTAATTGCAGGTATGTTTTCATAATCATGGAAAGCTAATTAGCACATTACAACTATTGAAAAGAGAGCCACACTGTTATTTTGCACCATGCCCCACAAATAGAATCACCACTTCTGGACTGGGGTATTACCTGGTTTTGATTACTCACTTCTTTTGAATTTTCCCTGAAATAATTCTGCGTTTTACTATGTAAGACAAGTGAATGACGGCAGATTTAGTGTCTCAATTTGCTCACTTTAGTTTGACATTTCCTTGCATCATTCTGTCACAGAGTTCAGTTTTTTTTTTTTTTTTCTGAGTCAAAATACCTGTCAAGGGTCATCACTCTCGAGGATCTCTAACCTGTATGTCATTCACCAGCCTAAAATTTTTTAAATGCATGTGTATGAACAATCCTTCATATTTGTGATTCAGAAAGTTAAAGTGATTTTCTGTATGAGGGCTCTAAAGTCTCTCACTTCACACTCTGAACCATTCGTAGCACTCTATCTGTACTTCTGTTCAAACTCTTTCCATTTCAGTGTCTTATCACCACACGCAGATGACGTCGTCTACATCTTAGGACCAAGTCCTTGTGGGCGCACGCTCTCTCTCCTCTCTCTCACTTAGTCTTTATGCGCCTCAACGACCTTGGCAGGGAGCTTTGCGAGTAAGAAGGTGTCAGTAAATATCTCAGTAAATGTGGTGATGGCAGTGGCTGAAAACCCACCTTCATCCAGTATTAGTTTGTGATGTAAAATACTCTTTGGTAACTGTACAGTGTATGATCAGCATAGATATGAAAAACTGTCGATGATAATTCTCTACATTAGGCTAATTAAAAGCATCTATCAAAAACACCAAAAATAGCACCATCATCTCAAACGTATTTATTAATAATGATTTTCCTCAATTATGAAGATAAATGTGTTGTATTCATGCAAAAGTATTTACATTTAAATCTTTACACAAGATTTCCAAACCTAAATTATATTTTCTTCTCTCTTATAGTGTAGTTTGTTATATCACTACTTTTACTCTATTATATTTAATAATTTTTAATTATACATCTTTTTAATGAAATTACAATTTAATGAGTACCTCTATGTCCCATGTACACAAGGAAATATCTGGTTATAGAAACAAATATGTAAAAGTAACAAGTGCTAAAGGGTCTGTGGATTATGGTACCAGAAAGAAGACACCATGAGAGTTCAGAAAAGGCCCTAGTAGACATCTTAAAGGGACGGGACCTGAGTTTTAGGAGACAGTGTCATATGCTGCACATGTACTCTTTTTTGTATTTCAAATAATTTTCCATTTTATATTTTACTGGACTGTCTAACATCATCAATTTACTATTACTCTTAGGATTTTAGTTGAAGAAATGGAATCTCATACAGTTTAAAAAAATCCACCCAGTGTCATGGAACTCCTTCATGGTGAAACTAATATCCTGTCTCTGAAGTCCAAACTGCTAAACGTTACATGCCATCCTGCTTTGCTACCTTCCTAGAAAAGAGTTTCGTTTGGGTTGATTTTATTTTATTGTTTTGGCTTGCATTTTTTCTCTCAAATAACTAAAGAACAGGTTATTCTAGATGATAGAAAGTGTAAAATACATTCTAAGAGCTAAAAATGATTATCCCTTTTGCATATATATGGTGAAAAATGTGGACAAGGATGTAAGGATGTATCTTAATACTTGAATTTTCACCAATGTTTCCTTTTTTTGACAACTTCATACACATAAAAGTCCTGTGCAATGCTTAACAAGTAGGGGCTTGTTAAGTACGGCAGTCGAAAATATGATAAAAGTCATAAGAAAATATGGTAATTGTTTACCAAAAATAACATATGCATGCAATAAGATGTGAGCGTTTACAACATGGTAGGTACCACTTGGAAGACTGCAGGTGGGAAGGTGCACTGAGTTATTATAAATCCATACAGAGGAGAAAATGGGGGACCAGAGAAGAATAATGGTGCGCTGCTCACACCAAGGGCCCAGAGCAAGTTATGCAGTTATTAAATATCACAGTCAATAAAACCAGCAATCTGGTTCTATATCTCATTTTCTGTAGCTCTTTATCATACTGTCTCTTAAAGGAACATGAGTCATCGTTCCTCTTAATCCATTAAAATGTATATATTTAAAGAAAGTATTTCTTATTTCCTATCTTTATCAGTCATTTTCTTCTAAGAGAATGCAAGTCAAAGGTCCAAAAATAGATACCTTGAATGATTTTGCTATGTGGATATGAAGCAAATATACCAAGGTTGTCTTCAAAATATGACAGTTTGCTCCTTATACACGCTACAGATTAGGGCATGTGAGAGGAACTGACTCTTAAAGAAAATATAACTTAGCACTGTGGTGGAAGAGCTAAGATGTCATTAAAACAAGCAAAAGGCAAAGCCCTAATGAGTAGGGATGCAGAAGGGAGGGACACACGAAGATCAATACCTTTACTTTTCTTTTAAGACTTTAAAGTAGCAGCTTTACTCATCTAAACTTTGCATATCACACAATTTTAAAACTTCCTGTGTAAGATTCAGTAGATTTTTAGCACACTGACAAAGTTGTACAACCATCACCACAAATTTATTCCAAATTTTGTTTCCCAAAACAAAAGTCTACCCACTCCCTATCAACTCTTCAACCTTTGTTTTGCTGAGTCATTACTAACCTAAATAATGTTCATGTCGCATACATCCACACAAAGGCTAATGTAAGTGGGAAGTGACCGGATCAAAGAATGAATAAGTGACCTCTGTGCAATGTTTATGAGCATGATGCCGGGGACAGTTTATTGGCAGTGAGTTACTGGCAGTGATCTCAATTTGGGTACATGGGTGTGTGTGTGTGTGTGTGTGTGTGTGTGTGTGTGTGGTTTGAGTGTTTAGGTACTGTGTGTGTTTATTCATGTGTTCTAATCTGGCCCTGTTTCAGTCCACACCATGTAGCTGAAGGTGGCCCTTTTTTCTAAGTAAAAACACTTCGATAAGGGAAATGTTTATAACTAATCTTGACTGCTTTTCGTAAATTGTTTTTGAATGTGGAGTAGTGTTTAACACAATACAGAACCTGCACATGTACATAAATACTTACTGTATTAAGTACATATTCCATTTTAGGGTGGCAATAGCGTTCTCATTCACTTTTGCTTGTATCTGGTAAAATTCAGGAACAAAATAATACCTTGAGATTTTATAAATATTTTAACTTAGTTTAGCTTAATTGTAGACAGGTTCAGTAGTTTATTTTTGTGAAAAGAAGGCTTCTCTTGTTTTAAAGATTTCAATGATTTTTTTATTAGTATTTAGCTTCATAAACATTATTATCGCTCATTTTAAAGTATGTAAACCTCAACTTTTGATCAAAATTGTTAGATATTCATACTATCGTCTTCCAAAAAAACTGAAATAAGATTCAGACTTGAAACAACAAAGAAAGGTTGTATATTCTGTTTACCTTAAAGTGTCTCAAAATCATAAAAAAGATATATTGCTATGATTTAAAGGATTTTTACTGAAATTATTGTAACAGATTTTTAATAAAATAAAAGTAGACCAATAAAGCAAGACAAAAACCTTGAAATGTTAAAAAGTCATTCAGTAGTGATATACCTATAGTTTGATACCTTAAACTACCAAAAGTGCATTTTCTGTTTAGAGCAAGAAGTCTTTTTTCTAATTTCATTCACATTTGTGACAAGTCTATTCAAGACAGTGTTGGGTGCAGGACCAATTTCCAAGTGTGGTTCTCATTCATGCATATTATATAATAAAAATCTTGGGGCTGGGGACATAGCTCAATTGGAATAAGCGCCTGCTGGGCAAGCAAGTGCAAGGTCCTGAGTTCAATCCCCAGTACCACACACCAAAAGAAAAGAAAGTTTTGTAATAAAAATCTACCATTATAAAAACGAAGATTTTAATTATATTGCCTGTCTAACATATCTCTCAGATAGTTATCTAAAAATAATGGTATGCTACTTATAACTTTTTGTTTCTTGTTCTTATAGGTCAAGGACTTTGCAAGCATTTTGTAAGTTACCCCATTAACTTTACTTCTGTAATTATTCCTCTCTTCATTCAAAACTTCTGTATTTCAGGCAATTCTACTAATAACTCCCATTTAAGACACAATATTTGATATTGCTGGAGAATCTAAAACTGGAAGTCTCAGGCACATTGTACTAATGGATTCTTTGTAGAATCAAAAGAGGATATTTCTTATTTAAAGATTTTAGATGGTATATATATATCCAGAATTTTGACATTTTATGTTTATATGTTTAAAGATATTTATACTCTTTTCATGTTTTTACTTTTTAGTGAATTCACTTTGTTTTTGAATGTTACTTTTTAATATGGATAATGATTTGTTATTACACATAAATTTATTCCACACTCTACTGAGCTATGATGTCTGGAAAGCAGACATGGCTTTTTCTCTTTTTTGTTAAATGTATTGGTATAACTTAGATGCACATAATGATCATATTCAGCACAGAGGATTTGTATCTGTGCGTGATGTATCTTGATTCCATTTTTTCCTATTCCCCTCCCCCTCCTTTAACCCTTCCTTCTCTTCCTTATTTACAGAACTTTGGTTCCATTTTATCCTTCTTCTCTCACTTTTCCCTCCCCTCTTCCTAGTTCTCCTTTCCTCTTCTATTTCTCAACATCTATTATCGGCTTCGGTTCTTATTTACACTTTGAGTTTCTCACACCAGAGAGACAATGAGATATTTACATGTTTGTCGCATTTATTTCCCTTAAGAATATGGTCTCAAGGTTCATCCATTTAGCTATAAATGCCTCAAGCTAACCCTTCTTTATGGCTGGGGAGTGCTCCGTTGTATAACCCCGCAACCTGCTTACCCGTTCAGCAGTCGGCACACATTTGGGAGCAGCCTTCTTCCAAACACCTGACCCTTTGCGGCTGTGCATCTCTCTTATCAGTCTAACTACGGAGCGCATTCTTTCAACAATTTAGAAAGTTAGACACTCGTATTTTAGCAGACAAGATTACTTTTCTTTTTTAACTTCATATTTGAAAGTGACTCAAAGAGGTAATGAATAGATCGATATTTTAAAACATTCACTTGTGAATAGTGTATTGTTTCCTTATTCTTAGGTAGATTTTATTATATTAGGTTCATAATTAAACATGTCCATTAAGTGGACAATTATCTCCCTGTTTTTGCAGTTTTGGCTTACTCAGTATTTGTTTGTCACTGAAATGAGTGGGAGTAAATGAGTTTTTGACTCACTTGGAATTTCAGAATTTATTTTATTCTATTGGAAAATGTTAATTTTTCTTTTCATTAGTATTTAAGAATAGACCTACCAGCCCTAAACAGAAAAAAGGGACAAAATAATGAACCTAAGTCAACAAATATATGATGTTAAATGCAATTCCATTAAATGCTCAGCAAATAAATAATTATTAAGATGTATTCTCGTACTTACTGCGTATTTATGTGACATTGTGAGACAGAACTTAAGTGACTTTTTAAAAAAACATTGTTATAAATCCCACGTACACCTTTTTAAATTTAATTGCTGTCGTTTTCAAATAAAATTATTCAACTCATTTGATCTCAGATGGTTTACAAACCACTTCTGACTGACGTTGACAGTGTAATAGGAATATATATCACAAAATATTTGTACTTTTTTTTCTCTTTTGGATATTAGAAACAAATTCTTGAATTCAAATATTTATATTTATATAATGCTTAAGTCATTTTTCCCTGGCATAGTGTACGTGTGCTAAGTTTAAGAACTTTGATAGTGAGTCTCTTGGGGCTTTTCTTAATAAATAACGAAAAGAAAATTTTTTAAATTGAAAATCTTTTGGGCAATGTCATGTAGTTGGAGGTTTTAACGACTGATTTTTAACATGAATAAAGTGAAGACCTGGTGTATACCTACTACTCCTTGATTTCTATTTACAGCTGTGACCTGATTTCCACACCTCTTACCAAACCACTAACTGAACACCTCTAATTAAATTTTTGAAAATTCTTAACTTTTTTAAACCCCAAATGCTATAACTTCCTTGTTCCACAGATCTCCTCCATCTATGTAATGGCCAATTGCTGCTGACTGTTAACACTTTCTGACAAATGAAAAGCGTTGAAATCCTCTTTACTTCCCCTCTCCCCCCATATCCCCTTTTCAACGAAGAAAAATATTATTTTAATCCTACCTTCAAAGCAGCCACACAGTGTCCATGGTCGTAACTGCCTCCACTCATATCGTCCAGCCACCACCATCTTTCACTGGGTTATTGCAAAAGACACCAAATAGTTTTCCACTATGCACTTTTGTCTGCCTCCAATGTGTTCTCAACATAATTATCCACATCATTCTTTCGCATTCCTCATTACTGATTCTCATTGCCAAAATCTTCAGTGATTCCTCAGTTCCTTGACAGTAAAAACAAACAAACAAAATTTCATGGCTCACATAGCTCAAAGTAGCTTCCACCCGCGTGGCTCCCGGCCCTATGGGCACTGACGTTGCTCTGAGTCGCTTGACCTGCCTTCCCTGGATCACACTTTCACCTTCCTCAAGCTTCTGCCTGGATATCAGCTTCTAAATGAAAGGATTTGAAATCATATCACCCTCCTTCTCCCGAATTTCTTAGCCCTCTTTTCTATCTGTCTCCACAGAAGCACATGATTGCTTATGTTTTATAGCTATTTTCAACTATCACCATCTATTAATTATTATAGAATAAACCTATTGACGTCTGAGATTTTTTTCTGAGACAGGATCTCACTCTGTGGAACGGGCAGGCCCTGAACCTACTGCAATCCTTCTGGCTCAGCCTCCCACTGCTGGACTTACAGATATGCTGCCATATCTGAATGGAAGCCTGAGACTTTCACCTGCCTAGCATCTAAAACAGTACCTTTTATATATTAGACCATAGGTAAAATATTTATTCAATGTATAAGTGAAGAATTTGCTGAAAGTATATATAAAGACTACTATCTTCACCGTAATGTGATTTGAGTTATAATTGGAACCTTCCCTGTAGATACCTTATGGACAGCCACTAACATTATTAAATGTGGTCAAGAATTTGCGTTTAATAATTACCTTTTGCACGTCTATAGAAAAGTAGATATATCACTTCAACAGTGTAGCTCACCATTTTATTATAATATGGCAGTATCTTATAACTGAAATGATACTTGATTTTTTAAACTTTATTTTAAAAGGGACAGGTCATATTTTAATAAAATAGAAAGACATACTGAGCAGGATATCACCTCAGTATAATGTCAAAGTGTGATAATTTATGCTTCTCAATGATCTGGACAGCGCTGAGTTACAAAAGTGATAGCATAAATGTAGCAAGCAGTTCAAGTATACAACTACAAACTGCAAGCCTTTAAATTGTGGGAAATAGAAGCAGTGATTTCAAAGTACAGCATATCAGAAATATTTGCATGCAGTGAAATAATGGAATCTTTACAAAGTAAATACTTTAAAAGTTTGCATACTCACACCTTATTTATTGAGAGCTTACCAAAAAGCATTTCCTACCAAAGTACAGTCCACGAAGGCGTTCATCACAAAGTGAACTTGTTCATTTGAAATATAGGTGAAATCCACTTATTTCTAGTAATTCTAATAGATACATAATTGAAATCCTCAAATAAGTGAATGCACTTTGATTCCATGGTGATTTTTGTAAATTTAGAAATTCTATCAAATGAAATATAAATCACTAAACAAAGTAGTTGAGATAATCCTGAAGAGATAAAATGTTATCTTCTTGAAATAAGACAGATTCAGTGTGATTAAATATATTTTCTCAGTTGAAAATTTTGGTTTGTGTACCAAGAATAGAAATCAGGACTGTACACTTGCCAAGCAGGCAATGCATGGCTGAGCTATACCCCTAGGCTTCTTGGATGAAAGATTAACATGTTGATTAGAAGAACAGCATTCTCAGATGTGGAATAAATGCAACTGTAACAACACTATTTTGTAGTATGTGCTCATTATGATACATTATATATAGGGACTACCTTGTGCTCTTTTAATGAAAATTATACTTATAGCATATTTACTCATAATGAGATGTAAAATATTGAATAGAGGATAAAGTTCATAACAAGTTTACAGTTCATCAAAATTTTTGAGTAGGTATAACAAGATGAAATTTTACATAGATCAAAGAATGAAATGAATTTATGACCAGATAGAGGGGCTGGGGATATAGCTCAGTGAAATAAGCGCTTGCCTAGCAAGCGCAGGGTCCTGAGTTCAATCCCCAGTACCGCAAAAAAAAAAAAAAAAAAAGACCAGGTAGAGTTAACATTTAATAGAGTTACTCTGATCAACACATTACATATATTATTATATTAAACTCTAATAAAACCATCCAAAGACAAGCCTATTATTTTCCCACTATACAGTTGATAGTATTAGGTTTAGACAAAATAGTAAGCTGATCGCAGTTATGTATACTAGAGAAACTTAGATTTACAGCTGACAAACTGGCTGCTCTGTCCAATGAGACTAAAATATTTATTTCCATAGTGCAAGATCAAAAGTTTCACTGAGACTGACATTATTGTGTTATTATTATTGCGAAAAGGACTGGAGAATGAACCTAGGGGTGCTTTCCAACCAGCAAGACTCCACATGTGTTATTAGTATTAACAGAGAGTGAGAGAGTGTATCTCTAACTTTCCCAGAATGGTTTCAAATTTGTTGTACTCTTGCCTCAGCCTCCATAGTATCTGAGATCACCATCGTATATTACATTGCTTGGTTTTCAAGAGTTTATTTAAGGTATGTGTGCTGTATACAGAGGACCAGATTTTTAAGATCTGAAAAATCTTCAAAATTGAATTCTAGTTGAGCACATTATGCCAGGAAGGGTATGTTTTGCAAATATTGGAATGATAATAAGAAAAATATATTCAATACTAATTGAAAAATATTGGCAATTCAGTCATCAATGGTAGAAAAAACTAACTTTATATTAAACTTCAATAGCACTAAAATAAATGTTTTTGCATACTTTTTTAATATTTTTAATACCCCCATGATTTATAGCACATATTTTCTGAAAACAAGGATTCTTAAATTTATAGGCTTGATGTAACTACTTTTTGTATATTTTCCTTGTATTCTTATGGTAAAATATTTTGTGAAATGTTTTTTATTAATTGTTTTGCTTTTATTTGCCTTTTGTGTGTATTACTTCTTAAAAGAGGACTTTGAATGGAAAATCCATGTTAGTTGACTCTACTGTTTCTTGGTAACTATAGGCATTTATTAGTGGGCAACTATAACAGTGTCGTTCGCTTTAGTGTTTTGTAGATATGTAGTCCAAGGATTTAAGAACACACATCAGGAGTGAGGGGTGGTGGTACAGCACTGCAATCCCTGCACTCAGGAAGGCTGAAAGAGGACTGGCACGAATTCCTGGCCAGCCTATGATACAGCATGAGTTCAAGGCTAAAGAGCATAGGGAGACCCTGTCTTTAAAAAGACAAAAAAAATATACTTTGATCAAAACGCTAGGGGTATTGAATCCTTTAGTGAAAAGTAAAATACTATTTAAAAAAATTTTAGAATGTTAGGAAAAATGCAGATCCCTGGGTAAAGCTCTGCATTATGTTTGTAGAATATTTGTTCTCTACCAAATAAAAAAGATCTATCAAAGGTGGGCTAAACTAAAATAATCTCCTGTATAGACCGACTTGACTTGTATGTACCATAGAAAGACCAGTAGGCACAGCGAGAGAGAGAGCGAGTGAGAGAGAGAGAGAGAGAGAATTCTTCTGGATTTTTCCATTTCTGTAAATTATATCACAGAATATTTCTTGCATGGCGATGACTGTGATTCAGCTGAGATTTAGCTAACTGTCGTTACCATAGACTAATTGTAGTATTTGTAGCTACTAAATGGATGAGATCAGGCATGTTGAGGGTGGTGTGGCCGTAGACTAGCTACATAAACGGTGAAACAGTCCGAAGGCAGTGCAGAAAATAACTGAGATACTGAATGCATTTGTAGGAGCAGCAATTTATTACATGAACAGACTTGAAATCATACAGCAGTAAAATAAGATGGAGCTTAAGACTGATTTTGAATAGAATTAGGGAATAGAATGGAGAATACAGAAGCAGTGATGGTTGGAGGGAAAAGAGATTAGAAAGTGACTCATGGAGAAGAGATCAGATATCAGCTCAGGTTGGCCCAAGTTTCACTGGTTTAGCTCTGCAACTTAATGGAAACTTCCATGATGGCATTTAACTTAGGAAATACTTCCTGTAGCTTGATGTTTAAAAGCTACAACTGTTTGAAAATAAATGTGGTAGTCTTCTGTGAGTATTAAAATTGTATAAGGCACATTTAGGAAGGCACATTAGTTATGACATTTGCAGATCTGAGGAACTTCCATTAATAATGACTATAGTAAAACATGAGACGGACAGAATTCAGTCTATTTTTCCAGAGATGAAATTTTGCAAATAAATTTTTATCCATTGTGCTACCAACTACATTTGAGTCTATTAAATGTTTCCTGGCTGAGGGTGGATGGATATGTAAGATCTCTTTTCACAGAACACCAAATTCAGAGAATCTCATGGTGCATGAAAGACATGCTTTTCAATTTTGCATGTGTAAATATTAAATAGAAAAGAGAAACCAAATTTTGTAATATTGTTAATGTCTAATTAACATCATCATGTATAAATTGTATCTAATTGATAACAATTTCACTGTTAATTTATATTTATAAAGTTAGATATTTATATTCATAAAGTTTGATGTAAAATAACACCCTACATAAGGGGTACTATAAAATGCAACATCATATTTGGAAAATTCTACATTATTTGGGGAGACCAGTATAAATAGTGTAAATTATTAAATTTGCAGGTGAAAGAAAATAAAAATATCTGCCAACAAAATCAAAGGAAGGATAAGTGCTCCAAATTCTTTATAAAAGTTAATGATATGGATAACAAATTATGTAAGGCCATATTCTGTAGTGAAAACTGATTTTAATACATATAAAATGAGCAAAGAAAGGCAGGATTTTAAAAAGATACACATAAATATCTAGTCAGAAAAGTAAATACTACTCTTTGAATTTTCAAAAATGTTATGTCTATAAAACCAGTAATGAAAGTGTTCGAAAGAACTGAGCAGAAGAAAGCGGGGTTACCCAAGGGTGAGAAGATACAGGAAATGCCGCTCTCCCTCAGGACAGGCAAAGGAATAGGGAACGTTCCCTAGAGGCCATCCTTTCTGGGCATTTCTGGGTGCTACAGTGTTGGAATCATCGTTCCTCTCTTTGTGGCACGGCCAGGAGTCTGCAGTGCCGCTATGCAGGCTAGGCTCGGCAGCCCGGAGGTGCCCACTGCTTTTACTGTTATTGTTACTGTTAGAGAGGTGAGAAGCTAGGGCAGTCTGCTAACCACAGAGAGGCGCGAGCTTGTGGCGGCTGCCCTCCTGAGCCAGGTCGCTAGGTGCAGGGCTGCTGACTGATGACCCTGGGATTCCTTTCTCTGATCTCATGCTTCCTATGCAAGCAGCTGCTGTTGCTGCTACCAGACACATTTCTTAACCAGAAAAAAAAAGTTGTATGTATTCTTTGTACCTCGCAGTCTCCCTTTAGGGTTTTCTATTACCTACTCACTGTTCAAGGGCAGGGGTAATGTGGTTTTCCGGCTCCCAAACTCCAGCGACATGAAGGACAACATAGAAAGGCATAAATAAAACGAGAGCCAGAGACAAGTAACGCGACGCACAGCGCCTTGATCACATTAATAAAAACCGAGAATAAAAAAGTCAATTATGGCATCCGAGCTGACTGAATTATCGTCTCTACTAGGGTAAAATTATGGCTGGCAGGGTTAGAAACAGGGATGAAAAACAACAGCTGCAAGGAAAGATTCAGAAAAGTAAAAAAAAACAAATCAGCATCATAAAAAATGCAGTATAGTCACTTTGAGTCATGAATAACATCAGTCTGAAGACCAGAGGACAGCGAAGCAAAATTCACATTTACAGAATGAAGTGGAAGCTGCGTGAATTTATGGCACAGAAGGACAATTCTGCACACCTTAGGTGAGGGAAGATCATGTGACTGAAGAAAAATAATATAATTGTAGTCTAGATCATTCCAAGTTTTAAAAGCTGAGGAAAACTATTCAACTTGAGTTCTTAAAATCGATTATTCCTTGTAGTTCTATTAGGACTCTGAGAAATGGCAGGTGTCAGTCCCACCTGACCCATATAATTTCTAGCACTTCCTTTACATCCCGTATTATATTTCTTTAATTACATAAACTCATTATCTCTACTTATTATTTTGAAATGCATATTGAGTCACAAATGTGAGATATATGAAGAAACTGAAGTGTAGGAGGATAATATGCCTCTAATATGTAACAGCTCAGGTAGGACATAAAAAGTACCCTCATTTCCTGCGTGTGCCGCATTTCCCGTTTGTCACCGCGTAGTTCTCCCGAAGGATGCACCGGAGCTTTACATCTGACTTCTACTGCAATTTGCCCATGCGAGGAGCTAGCAGGGTTAGAGGGCGGGAGAGAAAGGACGGCACGCGCACCCTACTCTCATCTCTGTAGTTCCCCACGGGTTGCTGCTTATGACTACAAATGCTCACGGTCCTCCCCTACAGCTATCCTCTCCAGCTTGCACTAATTGCTTTCTTTTTTATCCTGTGGGGAAAGGCTGAAGCCGGAGATCAGTCGCGCGAGCAGGCTGGAGCAAGGCCAGTCCCCAGAATGAAGAGCAGCCCAGGTGAGCCGTGCGAACAAACCGCTCCAGCCCGACGAAAGCGGGCGCCCCAGGCTCCCACGCAGGCAGACTGCTAGGCAGAGGGCTGTCGCCTGATATCCGCCTGTTGGATGTACTAATAAACATGCCGCTCTGTCTGAGCAGCCCCTTCCCTCCCATCCAGGGGGACGTCGTCACCTGACCTCAGCTTCCTGTATTCTGTCTCTTGCCTGTACTTCTCCACCCGCCCTCTGTCCTTCCCAGGAACTTCAAAAGCTCTGCTGCATGTGGCGTTTTCCTTCTAGGTTTAGGAGTGGGCTGGAAACTTAAATTTATAATTTTTGAGTTAACACTGCAACTCCAAACCCTGTCCACTAATACAATTAAATTAATGACAAAAAGATAAGATATTAAAGAACACGAACACAAAAGAGGTTAGAATGGAGGCATGGTGGAAGTCAGAAATAAAATCTAACATTGGATTAGGACACTTAATGATTATATATATATATATATATATATATATATATAAGAAAAGAAGTACAAAAATACACTTAATTGAAGATGAAATTCCAAGACACAGTACAAGTTATCCAAATAGCAAACTGATGAAGTATACTACTTTCACCAATGAGTTGAGTCACTTATTAGCATCCAAATAATTTCTATTAGTTCATGATCAAGTATTCCATAGTTCATATCTTGGAAATCGTACCATATAGCTTTATAAGCACATTTGTTTGTAATACGTACAACAACTCTCAAGTGCTCTTATTTCAATAAGGAGTGACAAAGCAAGAATAGATTAGGGAAAGAAATAACAAAAGGTAACAAAGTAGTTAAAGGACAGGTTTCCAGGGACAATATATTTTTAGAACAAAAACATGTGAAATAAAAATTTATATATATGGGCAAGATGTTAAGTGAAAAGCCATACATTAAACATTTCTTTTTAATGAGTAATCATGTTTTAAAAATAATATTACCAAACACATATTAGATTTTAAAGTTAACTTCTTTATTCAAATTATTAGAAAAAGTTAGCCAGGCATGGTGGAGCATGGCTGTAGTCCCAGCACTTGGGAAGCTGAGGCAGGAGGATCACTGCAAGTTGGAGACCAGCCTAGGCTTCAAAGTGAGGTCAAGGCCAGCCTGAACTGCATAGTGAGACACTGCCTCAAAAAGACAAAAGAAAAAAAAAATTATGTTACTGTTTTGAAGGTGTCTGAGGTTCCATAGTTCCCACAAGATTGAAGGAAATTCAATAAAAATTTCTTATGCTTGTATATTTTCATTAAAATAAAGAAGAAAATATGCAAAAAGTATAAACCTCTGTAGTACCCAGAAATAATGGTGCATTTCTTCCTACCAATTAGCTCTCACAGTATGAGTCAAAGCTCAATTTTTAAATTGTTATTTCTGAGCTTTTCCCCTTCTATTGCTATTACATAAACTTAATGGAGGCTGCCCCAGTGGTAGGAGACATTTTTTCCCTTTAAATCTAAAAAGGCTAATTATAAGCTATCATTTTGCTAAGCCCTCCGTACTCTTAATGGAGATATAAATTTAGAAGAGAAAATGATTAATGCTTACTCTGTGTCTACCTCAAAGGAAAATTTGTGAGGTTTAATTGGATAATGTCCATGAAGTGTTTTAATCCCTAGGAGAAAATAGTACCTAAGCATAAGGGAAAAAGGCCCCACAGTAAAATTAAACAGTATAAATAGCAACAAAGACAGGTTTCAGCGTGAATTCTGACAGACTAGCAGTGGGATACTGATACGAATTGCTCTAAATCTCTATTTCAAATGTTATCCAGAAACAGTCATAAAGCTGATGCACGAGAGAAAGTATAATACATAGACAGGGGTGAGTGGAGGGCAGGGTCAGTTCCTTGTCCGTCTGTTATCTATAACACAGGTCTACAATCCTGTCGCTGAAACTCTCAGACCCGCCTTCCTCCACTGAAAACTGATAACAGAATATTCTTCTAACCTCACAGATTTTCTGGAAGGATCATATTTAAAAAGTCAAGCGAATGTGCTTGGAAATCTTTTAAATTATCTGTATCTGCTTAAAAGCATTTGCTTTTAGCGTGATAATTTAAAACAAAGAATGTGAGATTTCCATTCTAAAAAATGAACTACACTCAGTTCATGTTTATCTTGCTGTTTGCTTGTTTTGAGAGTAACTAGGTTGCAGATGGTAAATTTAGCAGCACATTTGCCAGATGTATTTCTATTCCCCAACTTCAGCATGACTTCACACAGAATGAAGATGATCTTTTTCTCCTCATGTGGTTCCTTAAGTAAGGAGATTCACCATATGGAGTATGGATTAAATCAGACAAAGAAAATCTCAATAAGAAAGCCTTCTCTTTCCTCTCCCCTAATACCCACCGTGCATTCAACTAGCCTGCTTAACCACTGCAAACTACTGCTATTAGTTCATCCTCTTGGCTTATGTTAGTGAAAACATACAAATTCACTCATGATCGAAACATAACCATCAGCGTGATGGTTTGACTTAGTGTATGAGGCAAAAATGACATATTTTGAAGTTATGGTTTTAATATGTGTTCCACTGTAGCAGTGTCCGCATGTTTTCTTTTCAACTGTACCTCAGGTAATCCGCTGGCTAGAACTACTAAAGGAAACATCTGCATAAACCTTTTATACCAACTCCCCTGATAGTCGCACTCTAAGGTTCCATCAGATGTGTCTTCCATGATCTAATGTCTTCACATCTCTTCCTTGACTTTCTGCCCCTTTACAAATTATTCAGTATTTATGTTGGAACTTGTCTCATGCATAATATTTGTTCTTTTCTATTTTATATCCTTGTATTTTTCTCTTTGCTTCTTTTAAAATACAGGTATTTTCTGTCTTGGCTTCTGGTTACTAATGCTATGTTCTGTTATTCCCAATAAGCCATTTCTGGGAGTAACAATCCCCCTTCTTCAATTGTGTTCTACTTTTCAATCAAAGAATAAGATTTGTTTGTGAGGAGAGGCAAGATGTTGGACCAAAGGAGCCCGGATCCCAGCCCCACTGCTAAGAAGAACCGAAGTGGTAGGGTGGAGCTGTATTTCTACCCCTGGAAGATGCTGGGCATCAGCATGACAGTTTCCACCACACCTTGTACATTTCAGAGATCTGAGGCGACAGCAAAGAAAGAGAGCAACACATCTCTGAGTCTGTTATCCAGCTCCACAGCCCTTGGAGGAAGAGCTTCCCCTTTGCAGGAGCTGGGGTAAAAAGACAACCTTAGGAAACTTCACCAAGTTACATGGTGGCAAGCCCAGCTACTGGAAGCTTTCACCTGCTTTATGCACTCAGGTGAGTAACCCAAACTCTGCACAACACTTGTTCTGCAAAGGGCTTTCACATCACCCCCCACTACCGCAATGGGTATCATCTGGTGAAATCTGGACTGCTCTAAGGTTCAGAAAAACTATGTATTGGCTGATCGCTGGGATCCCACAGATATTCCGTCAAAACTGACTGGGAGCACTGCTACTTCAAACTGACCCCACAATAACTGCCATCCAGGCTCTCTGGGTGCCATATAGAACCACGGAAGTACTGGATCTCTGCTGCCACATACCTATAGTGTGCACATCTCATCTGAGAAGGCAGTACTCTCAGGCCTAGGTATGAGCATTCCAGGGGTGTCAAGTTTTCCCTCACCCCTCTCCCCAGGCAGCACTAGGCCCTACACCACTGACTGGCCAGGGGAAAGGGCTTCTGGTTCCTGAGCACTGATAGGGTTGCTGGTGGCAGAGATCCTTGATTGTAGCACATAACAGTATCAAATATGTCTGATGAACCCCATTTGCTCAGTAAGGTTCACCATTCTCACTAGAGAAGTAGTCACACACTGAGCATCCTGTACCCACTGCAGTCCGCACCACATCAGCCTAGACTGCAAATGTGTCCTGACTCTGCTGTGTCCAGAGTGACTAATCTCAGCTAATGGAGCTACATGGAAAAACACACAGAGGTTCCTAGTTAGTATGAAACCAAAATCATTTAATAAACTAGTCTCCAAGACATATCACCCAGAAAAGCCACTTAATAAGGAGGGCACACCCTTGATAACAGAGATATCTCAACATTGGAACACACTGGACATGAAAGAAACAAGGCAACATTGTGCCTTGAAATGAAACAGTGACTAACAGTGGATTTAAAGAAATTGAAATGGATAAAATGCCTGATATACAATTTTAAAGACTGATTATTGTATGTTCAACTAAGTTGAAACTGAGATGATTTGGTTGCCTAAACAACCCATCTCTGAATCTTTCCCTGGGCCTGGGTTAGACCTAGAGGTGCTACACATAATTATAAATCTATGGTCAGACACTTGCATCATTCTACCTGGATCTTGAGCAGAATCACAATGGAGGGCCAGCTCCAGGCTCCTGTGACATATCTGTGGCCACCAATGTGTATGTCACACCCCGGGCCCCCAACTCGTTAACTCACCAACACAAGCACAGCACAGGGGTAAATCCAAGACCTGCCTTCTTGTGGGCCCTGTTGTGGAGGGGGAATCATGCCCCAAAACCATGGTAATCAGCCACAGGTGATGCTAGTTCATGTGGATTCTGATGGACTGGACCACTGGGCATCCACCAAGTGGAGGCTTCACTACTGTATGTTGCCCAAGGATGGGGCAGTGTTGATAACTGTAGCCCTTTGGCTACCTAGACTGAGGCTAAGATGGGTTACACCTGACTGTCAGTTCGCGGACAGTCCTAGTGTCAGGGGTACACTAAGGCTCACACTGTCGCTGGCATTGATTCCAGGGTGTAGTTCTCTGCTTGGTGCCAGGGAAGTTCTAGACTCCTGTCTTTGTGCACTGACATAGTCAGCTGCGGTTCCCCGTATGAGAAAAGAGGCTTGTGCTATCTTAAGTCATGCTGGAATCTCACAGCTGTGGAAGACTACACAGTCTTGGGAGGAGAGTAGGTATTTCCTAGGCCCGCTCCCATGCTGGAAATAATACAGGTGAAAATTTTGTCTGTCGCATGGGTGCACACTGATGCTGGGGAGGTCTGGAGGCCTGAGATCTCTAACCTGCACATGGGGCCTTCCGTTCTGCTGGTGCTGAGGCTCACTGCAGGAATCAGTGCTTGGCCCAAGACAAAACCCTGTATCTGCTTTCCTGCTCTGCTCCTCAGCAGTAGTCCTGCTCCACGCTCTGCTGCCTGGGGTTGGAGAAGGGGTGAAGGACGGCCGATTTCCTTGGCTCAGTGTACCAGAGTTTGTCAGAGGGTTAGGAGTCATATGACTTTGCCATGTACTTGGTTTCATCTTAGTGGTCTTAGTACTTTGCTTTTGTCTAAGGACTGGACTTAATTCTTCCTCCCGCCCTCAGTGGGAGGTGATCTTTGCTGTTCTGGGCTTCTTGGAACTGAGGGAGGTGTGACAGTGGAAATTCTTTTCTTGCTTTGTAAATTTTGCTATTCTGTTTGAATTCAACAATTTTGATTGTTAGCTACCTTATGGAAGATGTGTGTCTACAAAATCAAGAGATCAAATAAATCTACTGGTGTTATGTCTCACAACCAGACAATTTTGTTTGGTTTTTCTATATATATTCACTGACCCAGTAATTTCATCATCGTGATTAATTGGACAAGTATTTTTAGAACAATAGTCCTTTTTGGCACTGTTAGTAGAACTTAACACCAATTAGATTCTTAAAGCAGCACTTGCATAATTTTATTTTGCTTAATTTTTCTAATCCTCCTTAAAATGATATGTTTTAGTCTACATTCTTAAGACTTTCTCCATCTCTCCTTGAGTTTTGCTATGATAGAGAATCCTTAAGCATATTAACATAATCTATAAAACAAAAATGAATTTTAAGAGGTAGAATTATACAAATCTCTGGCCTATAAATATCTGTTGGGACTTTTTCCCTTAGTTATTGATGCAAATTAAATTGAAAATGATAATAGCTTATGATATTTATGTTTTACCCTCTTTTATAGTGAACCCCAAAAACTCAGAGGACATAGCTATTCAAGACTAGTCCAAGGTTAAAATAAAACTTAGATATATTAAATGCAAGTCTGAACATTTATGATAATTCTGCTTTATGGATTTAGCTGAATAAGAGCTATTCATCATTTTTACTTAGTTTTCTATACAGCACAATCTAATATACTATTATTTTTCTATAAATATAATAAGAAACAAAAATAGTAAAGTCTCTTAAAATGTCAGTTATAATTCTAAAATGTCAATTATAGTACTGATTAAGAGAAGAGACAAAGATTAAATATTCAAAACTCCTATACACATGGGCACATATACACAGTAAACTGCATATTCATTCTAAAACTCAAGTGAAAACAGATAATGTAACAGAAAACAAGACAATAAACAGCATTTCCTCACATACCCGATAAAGAATTGGAACTACTGTCTGAAATGTGATCTGTCACTTAGCAATAAGCCAAAAAACTAATCGAATATTTTGCAGTGTAGCACTCTAATTGCATTGCTGATAATGGGGTATGTTATTTTGGTACCTCAGGGGTTAACCTGTCAGCTTTTAACTGAAAAAGATAAAGAAACTTCTTGCCTAAGGAAAATACAATTCTAAAGATTTTTATTTTACTTTCCTGTTGGATATAAACCAGTTTCATAGCAACCTAGATTTCATATCATAATATACATTAAATTGCTCAGAAATATTCAGCTTCTTAAACTTTGAAATAATTTTAACATATTGACCATTTTCTCATTAATAATGTATTTAAATATAACTTTTGACATTTGTTTATTTTTTATGTGACATTTTAGAGGTCCCTGGGGTTGCTGAACTGTTTGTATCTCTGGAGTGAAGTGATTTAATCATAGTCGACTGAAGATCAGGAATATCTTTTCTTACCTCGCTTCCCTGGACAAACCTAAGTAGCACCAATGCTTCATTTTTCCCCCTGCATTTCCCTTTTACTCCTGCAGCTGTACTGATTTGTTTCCTAATGTAACAGGTTTCAGAGTTTTAGTTTTTACTCTGACAGTCAGACTTGTGTCAAATGAATGGTGGAGTCCTCCTCTAATGGGTACCAGGTGACAGAAGATGTACTTTTAGGTTTTCGTATTTTATGAAAAAAAAAGGCAAAGCAAAATAACAGGAGAATAACGGCAGTTAACGCATCGCATGTTGTTACCTTCGCAGTAGTGGCTGAGGGGACGAGACACAGACACAAAAATTCTCCCGTCAGCATCAGCGCAAACCCTTCTTCTCAGTGAAGAGACACTAATAGTATAGCTGTCTTACTTTTTCCGTTTTCCCTACTATCCTTTCCACTTTCACCCACCTTAGTCTCTTTTACCTTTTGAACAGTTTCTTT
The DNA here is from genome assembly GCA_004027595.1 of Dinomys branickii. Lineage (NCBI taxonomy): Eukaryota > Metazoa > Chordata > Mammalia > Rodentia > Dinomyidae > Dinomys > Dinomys branickii. The sequence continues at coordinate 88,002 of PVLD010004447.1, forward strand.
CCCTTTTACAATATCTTTTGTACATTCTAGATCTTATCTACTCTTTCTGTTTCTCACACCAGGGAGACAGTGTGATGTTTACACATGCGGGTCTGATTTATTTCACTTATGAATGTGGTCTCTACTTGCATTCATGTAACTGTAAAAGTTGCATCCATTTAACTCTAAAACCTTCAAGTTTATCTCTCTTCGCAAGTAGCTTATTGAGTCTGCATCTATGTTCATAAGGGATAGTAGCCTATAGTTTTCTTTCTTAGTTGAGTCCTTCTCTGGTTTTGGTATCAGTATAATGGCTGCTTCCATGAATGAATTAGGGAGTATTGTTTTCCTTTCAGCTTCATTAAAGAGTTTGAGAAGTACTGGTATTAGTTTTTCTCTGAATTTATCGTACAATTCAGCAGCTAATCCATCAGGGCCTTGGCTTTTCTTTGTTGTTAACTTTTTAAGTACATTTTTATTTCATTGACTGATACTGGTTTATTTAAGATTTTATATCTTCTTGATTCAGCTTGGATAATTCATATGTAACTAGGAATCTATCCACTTCTTCTGTATTCTCCATCTTATTAGAATACAAGTTCTCAAAGTAGGTAAAGATGACCTTCTGTATTTCTGTATGTTCCATTGTGATTTCGCCCTTTTCATTCCTAATTATGTGCACTTGAAGTCTTGTTTTTTTTTTTTTTTCCTTTTTAAGATAGGGTTGGCTAAGGTTTTTTAAATTTAATTTAATTTTTTCAAAGGATCAACTCTTCAATTCTTTGATTCTTTGTATTGTTTTCTTAGTCTCCAGTGTGTAAATTTCTGCTCTGATCAATATAGTTTTCTGCCTCCTCTGAGGTTTTGCCATAACCCACTCTTCTTTTTCTCAAAGTTGGAGGTTCATCAAGCTGTTGATTTTGGCTTGCTCTGTTTTCCTGACATGGGTATTCTCTGCTATAAATTTCCCCCTTAGGACTGCTTTCACTGTGTCCCATAAGTTCTGGTATATTAATTTTAGGATCTGTCTAATTTCTTCTTTAATTTCATCTGTGACCCACTGATTATTCAAGAGAGTGCTATTTAATTTCCATGTATTTATGAAGTTCTTGTGGGTTCTTTTGCTATTGTTTGATAATATACATGGGATAACTTCGATTATTTTGCATTTACTTAAGCATGCTCTATGTGCTAATATGTGGCCTATTTTGGAGAATGCCCCATGTGTAGCTTAGAACAATGTGCATTCTGGTTTATAGGCTGGAAAATTCAGTAGACATCTACTAAGTCCATCTGTTCAAAAGTTTAGTTCAGCTCTAATATTTCTTTGTTGATTTTTTTGTCTAGTTTATCTGTCTTTTGTGACATTTGGAATATTGAGATCTTCCAACGCAATTGTATTAGTGCTTATTTGATTTTTATGCCTGTTAATATTTATTTTGTATAGTTGGGTACACTGGTATTTATTGCATATATGTTTATGATTAATATCTTCATCTTGGATTGTTCCTTTACAAGGTTGTAGTGAGCTTCTTTGTCTCTAGTCTTAGTTGAAATTCACTTTGTCTGCAAGCAGAAGAGCTACCCCTGATTTGGGGGGGATTTCTGTCACATGCGGTTTTCTATCCTTTAATATTCAGTGTATGGATTTTTCTTTGAGTTAATTGTGTTTATTGTATGAAGCATTTTATTGGATCCATTCTTCCAGTCTGTGTCTTTGATTGGTGAATTGTGACCACTAACATTGCTGGTTATAATTGCTGTGTATTGACTTATCCTAGTCCTGTTATTCTCCTGTTGCTGACTTCTTTCTTTGTCCCCTCAGTGCAATTGTTTGCCTTGCCTAGTAGATTCCTTTTGTTGGGGTTCATGGAATTGTTGTTCTTGTTATCTCTTTCTAGAATGTCCTTCAAACCATTTTGGAGTGCTTGTTTGGTGGTCATAAATTTCCTCAGATATTCTTTGTCATGGAAGTATTCTATTTCTCCATCAGTTTTGAAAGATAGTTTTTGGGTACATCTTTCTAGGTTGACAGTTGTTTTCCTTTAGAGCTTGAAATACTTAACTCCAAGATCTCCTTTGACTTCAGTGTTTGTAATGAAAAGTCAGCTGTGATTTTGATGAACATATTTTTATAGGTGATTTATTTCTTTTTGTAACAGATTTTAAGATTCTATTCTTGTGTTGAATTTCTGGAATATTGCTATGATATGCTTGTAGATTTTTTCAATGATGACTAATTGAAGTTCTGTATGCCTCATATAACTGTATGTCAAATTCTTTTTCTCTACCAGGGAAGTTTATTGCTTTGACATCTGTAAATAGTTTTTTATATCATTTCTGCTATCACCTGCTTTTTTGTTGACTCCAGTAAATTTTAACTTCTTCTGCAACTGCTGGATTGAGTTCTCATGGTCCTTTGTTATTTTTTAAAAAAATATTTCTTTCCAAGATTGCCTACTGCAACTCTATCTTCTTCATCTGAGATGCTGTCATCACATTGGCTTAATCTGCTCAGATACTTTCAATGGAATTTTTATTCTCCTGGATATCTGCTTATGTCTGTCTTATGGATTCCACTTCCTTCCTATGCTGAGCATTCATATGGTAGCATTCGTAGCTATCATAATGTTCTTAATCTTCTCTAGTTTTTGTCTGTATCTGGTCCAAAGTCACTAAGAACAGTTTTCCCTGTGGCCACCATCTCTATGGTTATACGAGAAATTATTTCTGATTTGATTTTTCCTAGAGCCTCGCTCAATTGCTTTTTATTACCACTTCAGAGATGCCAGGTGAGTGGCTTTAAAATCATCCCACCTCATTCCCACCTTGGTTTACCTTTGGTGACCTAGATGTCTTGAGTTGCAACTTGTTTATGTGTCTTCTCATTTTTTTTTTTTTTATCCCTGGGGTGATACATGTAAATTGCCTATGATAGATTGCTTTTTTGAATATTTAGAACCCTTAGGAAATAACTATGTCTCAGAGGTGCCTTCCAGGTGTAGCTGATTTTGGGGTTTTTGAGTCTGTTGCAAGATCCTACCTCTTCAGTGTGTTGGAGATGAGAAGTTGCTGCCTGCTTTCCTGAGCCCCTGGTTCTTTAGCACTGGCCTACAGCATTTTCTGTGGTCCTCAGTCAAACTCAGTCTTACCCTTGTCCTGTTATTTTCCTCTTGTTGACTTCTCTCTTTGTCCCCTCAGTGCAATTGTTTGCCTTGCCTGTAGATTCCTTCTGTTGGGATTCATGGAATTGAACCACAGGAAGGGGAATACCAGCAAGAATAGCTGTCTGGAATAATTATTTCACTTTTGGCTAAAGTGGAGCCATCAGCAATAAAAATACCATCAAACAGCCTAGAAAATTACAAACAGAGGTTACCATTACTTTGCTGTCTTTCACAGTATAAACTAGATTTGTGATTACATGACAAAATCTAAAACAAACCAGAAAATTATATAAAGTATATAAATCTTTAATATGTCAATTTTGCCCTCAATGCTTAAAATTTAAAAGGGGTTAGGGAGAACATAGAGAAGTAGAAGAACAGTAGGAGATTAGAAGTGGAGGTTGGATGACAAAGTGGGCTCACTCTAACTTTGGGAAACTGGTGCAGAAGATTGGAAGGAAAGAGAGAAGGAAGAGATAAAAAGAACAAAACAGAACAGCAATCACAAGGAGGCTAGAAACCATGTTACACTCATAAAAATAAGATCAGACAAGGAAAGAGAAAAAAACACAACCAACAACAACAAAAACCATAGCAACAACAATGGAAAGTAAAAGTAAACGAGAGAGAGGATGAGAGAGGAGGAGAGAGAGAGAGAGAGAGAGAGAGAGAGAGAGGGAGGGAGGGAGGGAGAAGTCCACTTCCAGGTTTGTCTCTGCTGTCACTGGTAGACAACATGTGGAGACAGAGTCCTGATTCATGAGAATCTATCCCAGCAAGCCAGCAATAGCTTTCTGGTGGGTTGGCAGGTAATCTCAGTGAGCCTACACCTTCTGGCTGAGACCAGACTCTTCGCCTACTGCCTTCAATGCACCTTCCATGGGCCTGAGCCCAACTGGGAGCTGCTAGATGAAGCCAGCAGCTGCTCTGGGTTCTGAGGTCAACTGGCCCTTCTCCAACATAGCTCCTAGCCAGTTACTCTCTCCTGCAAAGGACGACTCACCCCTCAGCTCTCATCCCCAGGTACTGCCGTCTTCTATGCCCACTGCTGCTCTCCACTCTTGTGTCACTCCATGGAGGGCTCTGAGGTCACCAGAAGACACTGTGTGTCTGCAGGTTTGAATTGCTCCTCTCAGGAAGTGATCCCTGCCTCAGGGAGAAGACACTGCTGGTGACCTCTTTTTTCTTCACTAAAGTTTCTTCACTCTCTCTGTGGCCCTCAGTTTGAGCCTCAGATCTTGCTGGGCCCAGGGGACACACTTCTCTGCTTCTCTTCCTCACAATGTTATATTCCAGTGTCAGGATGGCAACACTCATAGACTTTTTCTCTGCCACTGATTACTCTGCCATTTTCCAGAAGTGAAATATTAAAGGAGTAATTTTTATTTGTTTTATATTAAAAGTCTGCAAAAATGCACATAATGGTGTGAACGTTTTGTAAATGTGTACTCATTTTTGATTACTTACAAAAAATTTAAGAACAAAGAAGTGTGTCATAAACCTTTCCTATAAAGCTGTAAAGTAATATATTACTTTGAAATAAGAATTTAAGTTCCTCTGTTAGAAAGACTCATTGACTTGACTTTTAATTAAATGATAATAAAAGGTATTATACCACCTGGTATGTGATATGTCCAGATTGTAGAAATCCCATCTTAACAGGAGGATAATTGCTTTCTGCTTGTGTTCTCTTCACTATTTACAAATAAAGAGAATAACTGACCATCTTATCACGAACTGAACTTGATAATACTTTTATTATTTTCCTCTATTGATTTAAAATGTTTTCTTTTCCCACTACTTTAAGTCTTGTTTTTCCATGCACTTGTAATCCTCTCAGTGAAGTGATCATTTCTTCTCTGATAGATTTTGATTCTTTTGCCAATTATGTCAATATATTTAGAATAAAATAACTTTGCAACATAAAGTCTCTTTGAAGTTTCCCAGAACCATTAAAATCACAGTGATTTATCATTTTACTATTAAGAAAGAAACTAAAAATATTCTGTATTTATGTAATATGTGTAACCTCATCACAGATGAAGGAACTGTATGGAAGAATTGTGAAGTCACAAGAGTTACTCAGCCTTTCTCAGGTTAAGCTTGCACACATGAAATGCTGTAACTAAATAGGTAAGAAATTATACTCTGCATGTGACAGCTCTGAGTATGTCCTTTTCTTTCACTGTATATTAGGCTCTTACTCTTAGAGAAAGATGCAGAGTACCTGATAAAACAATTATACATGGTATTCAAGGGGGATGACAGTCTTTCATTTCACATCATTTTTACTTATCTAAAATTAACTATATTCAGTCTTATTATAGAACACATTTCTGCTTCCCTATACATTTACTTACTATTGGTATACTTTAGAAGCTTTGAGTTCAACAAAGAAAATTATTTCCAGAATTCTGTGAAAAGTGTTGGATCAGGTTCTTTAAAACACCCATACTTCAAAAGATTGGCACTTTGGTATAAGCTACTGTCCTCTTTTTTAATACACCCTCTGACTGTACTTCTGGTTTTATTACATTTTAAGTTCATAAGCAGAGACTGCTGACTCTAGGTCTGTTGCAGCAGTAATAAATTACACAAAATGTAATAAACTAAAAAAAAAGAAATACAATTCTTGTTTTTTTTTGTTTTTTTTTTGTGGTACTGGGGATCGAACTCAGGACCCTGCACTTGCTAGGCAAGTGCTTATTCCACTGAGCTATATCCCCAGCCCTATTTGTTTATTAATCTTATTGGAAAAGTTTTCTGTTGCTCTATTGGTACTCAAAATTTAGTACTTCAGTGGGTAGAAAGTTCATAGACCTGAACAAACTTGAAGACCTCAAAAAGATTAATATCTATACAGAGTAGAAGTCCTTTTGATAAAAGTAAAATGTTTAATAGATAGTTTCTAGCATCAGTACACAAAAGCAAATAACAAAGGTTTTATAACTTTAATTTAAACATTTCTGATGCAACATTTTAGATAGAAGTTTTCTGGAATTGATTTGCTCAACACAGCATACTCAAAGATGTCTGCACAATTAAGATTCTTGCTATATCCACTTATGTAATGTTATAACTAAACATAATGAGATGAAACACATTATAACAGGAATAATATTTGATGATTATTTAGTGGGAGACTGTCAGAAATGTTATCTGAAACTTGGATCTACCCAAATGAGATTATTAGTTGTTCCTTTAGGACACTACTGATGTTTTCCTGTAATTGGTTTTCTTCTGACTCCCCTGGAAGGAGAAAATTTATTTTAAGCTTAAGTTTATAATGAAATGACATGAATTTATGTCTCATAGAAAGATAACTGTAAAGATTATGGTATATTGCCTTGAAGGATGCTAATTAGTTTTGTACTTAAGAAAAACTCTGCATCCTAAAATTTAGATAGCAAAAATTGTACAGGAACTCAAAGGAATTTCAAACTGGTTTCAATATTCTAGTGCTTCTCAATTAATAAGTAAAATAAAATATTTGACATTCACTAGACATAATTGGACATGCAATTTTTAACCATCTAATATTTTGTCATTAGGTAAATACATATTAAACCACAGGGTCCTACAAAAATATAATGATCAATATTTACCAAAAGAAGAAAAGGAAAGAATGTAAACACCCAATATCAGGAACAATGGACATTAAAAATTTCATACACTATTGTTGGAAGAATAAATGTGTAACCACGTATGAACATTTTGGAAATATCTACAACATTTAACATATATTAGTCTTATGACCCAGTTATCTGTCTATCTATCTATCTATTTACTAGAAGAAATATACTGGGATGCACACAGTGATGTTATTTGAGTAACTGAGAAGTGGGAGATACTCAAATATCTGCCAAGAGTACAATGAGTACTTGTGCTAGGATTTGCAAAATTTATCTTTATGCCATGATGAGAATAAATTGACAACTACAGTGATACCTTGCTTGTCGAATGGATCCAAGTGAGAACTTTCCACAGCTTTCCAGAAAAGTCCAAAAATGTCTGTTCATGATTCCTAACTTTGCTCCTCAGTCAAATTTAAAGTCCAACTTGAAGAAAGCCTGTATAGGCCAAGGTGATGCTTCAGTCTAAATGTTCTCGCCCCCAAATATAGTGCATATATTAATGCATTAAAAACTTGTCATTATACTTTCTGTGGAAGGCTCCATTTGCATAAAGTATCGTGACTGCGACTGTGAAGAAGGTGGCCGATGCCGGTGGCACAGCTCGGGGGCCTATGAAAGGCACAACAGAGTGAGAGAAACTGTGAAATGTATTACAGTACTGGAAAAAGTGAATGTGTATATGTACTTTGTGGCACTCAGAACCAGTTACTTGTTTCTCCAGTATTTCTTATGTGGAATATATCATGAATTCTTGAACTTTTTGGTGTTTGAATACAGATTTGGAACGAACTTATTTTGCCAGCCAAGTCGTTACTCTACATGTAAAACATTACAGAATTACACATAATGTCAGAAGTCAGACATTAAAAAATACTTATCAACAACTCCATTTGTATTTCATGATAAAAAGCCAAAATAACCCGTTCTGTTATAGGTCAGAATGAAGGAAGGTTTTTCTGAGCATGAGCATGAAAGCACCATCTGGTATACCTCTGAGGACATTAGCTTTTTCAGTTTGTAAACAGTCATTGGATTATATACTCAACATGTCCATTATTGTTATAGATTTTACTTTAATAAAAAGTGTGTTCACATGGCAGTTTGATATATACATTATACATGTATATAGTAGTATTTTTATCTATAACCATATCTTTCTATCAAACTTTAAGATCAGACTACTGGTCAATTCACTAAATTCTAATAGCCAAGGAAAATCACGAAGCTGTGGTGTTGAAAGAGAAAGTACAATCAACACTTAAAGAAGCATTGCAGTTTACATTGTTACAGAAATCAGAAAAATGTGCTAGAACTCAATAATAAGGTTCTCAGAAAGAACTCTCATATTCATTGCTTCTCTGAAAAATCATACATCTGAGAATTATCCAACACATCAACAAACATACATAGGAAAATGTATGTGTGAAAGATACAGACAGCAGGAAGTCTTGTAGGACTGAAACACAGCATTGAGGCGGTTTTTAACTTCTAGTAAGAGAAAAAAATGTACTCCAAAACATATTGAAAAAGATTACTTTTGTGTAAAAATAGAGTAAAATATAAATGTGTATTCATATTTGCAAAGTAATCCCTCAAAGAATACCATAAAATTAATATAATAAAATATGTATAAGAATTTGGGGAAACAGCATGATTAGAACACAACTAGAATTGAAATTTCTCAAGATATAGCTTCAATATTTCAAATAAAGTTTGAAAAATGTGAGTACATTCTTTTTACAAGGAAGGAAAATGGAAAAATAAAGTAAATAGGAAATATATGTTGAAATCAGCAGCCTGTTTTAAGACAAAATGAGGAAACATTGGGTTATAAGGATAGTTTTCACCCTGGAATGTAAGGGGGTAGAATGCCCTGGTTTTCTGTGAAAAGGCTTTGGTTAAAGTGTGATGTTCAGGGTTCTCAGAACCCTCACAGGCAACAACAAAATATTTCTTTTAAAGGCTTCAAACTGAAGCAGAAAAGACAGAGAGGAAATCATAATTTGTTTTAAAATTTCAATCTGTCTTCATTATATTGTTCCTTAAGGACTAGTATTGCATTTTTATGTAATTCATTTCATTTCTCATACTTCTGTGTCATCTTATGTTTTAAACAATTTATTCTCCTTATGATAACTCACCCATAGAACAATATTGAATATATGTATGTGATATACAGCATTGTCAAATAGTGTGAAAATCAATTTAAGTAGATGAGTTTGTTTAAAATGTCAATAGCCATTTGTGAAGAGCTTTAGCAAAGTAATGTGAAAACAAGTTAAGAGTGTCAATGACATTTATGAAAGTTTAATGAACTCTCTGGTGTGTCAAGATTTTTTTTTTTTGCCTTTTTGCTACATAATCTTATTCATTTCCTTGGTAAAATTCCAAGATACCTTTTACATGTCCAGTCATCACATCAGCATTTCAGACAGAATGAAAAGCAAGGAAAAAGTGGAGATAGACCTGTTGCTCCTTCTCTGTAAAAAGAAATAAAAAATATCTCTCCAAATTTTTGCAAGGACTTTTCTTATTTCTTGTGGAGAAAGCCAAACCATGTGCAGAGACCTACATAGAAATAGTACCTTAAGAGACTCCAGCTGACTTTCTAATTTCCCTGGAATGATGGTACAAAGCTTCCCTTTCCAAGTTGAAGGCTTTCTATGTAACGGGTAGAAGAATGAGTGTGCGGCACTTTACACAGGAGAAGGGTTGGTGAGTAAGGTCTGCTGAATAAAGTAAGGTGGTATTTGCTGCCAGATTGCTTCCTGCCACGAATATAAATTAGATATCTCAAAATAAAAGACGGATGATAGGAATTAGGAAGGTAAATCTTTCACTAATAGGAAGGGGATTAAGAGACAGGAAGGGCAGAAGAGGGAGGAAGAGAGGAGGAGAAAATCAATTACGATGTACTATGTTCATGTCCCAGCTCCACACAAGGACTGTGATCATCCCCTACTGCAGATATGTATTAATAAAAATGAGAAACGCTTAACGCATGGTAGGAGAACGTTCAAACCAATTATAAATGAGAGGGTGACTGTAGTGATTATAATAATTATGTTCTGCAAAACTGTGCTAATAAAAGTTTTTAAAAATTAAAAAGAAATTATAAACTATGTCATTGACAACATTCATAGCATGCTTTTGTAATTTGAATCATGTAAATACGTCATTTAAATCAAATCATCAAAATTATTAATGGGCCAAAAGAAAATTCAAAATTGTGTGCTGGCTGGAGCAGTGCAGTGAGATAAATACAGCATCACTTTGTTTTAACTTTATTAAAGTCACTAACTGAATTATAACCGTGAAGAAATATCCGATGGATCCAACTTTAAGGACATTCTACCAAATCTCTAATCTTTAAAAAATGTCAAACTTGTGAAACACTAAAATCAGCTTTAAAACTATTTCATAATGAAGGACACTAAAGGACAGAAAACTTAATGTAGAACCTGGTTTGAGTCTTTGTGTTAAAAATACATTGGCTAATAGCTTATCCAGTTTAGCAGTGTTATATTATCAACTCCAGTTTGCTAGCTTTGATGGTTTTGAGTATTTAGGAAAATATCTTTTTATGTGAAAAAATGCAGATTAACATATTTGATAGTGTTTTAACATACATTGATAACATTCTTGGCATTTTTTTGTCTTTTTGAGACAGGGTCTTGCTATTCAGCTCAGGCTGGCCTTGAGCTCTCTTTGTAGTCCAGGCTGGTCTCAAAAGCCCACTGATCCTCCTGCTTCAGCTTCTCGAGTGCTGTGATTACAGGTGTGCACCATCATGCTTGGCTCACTCTTGGAAATTTTGAGGGAAAATCTTGCTTTATTTTCCTTTTCCTACTTTATTGTAAGTTTGATACCATTTCAAAATGAAAAAAAAAAAAAAAGGAAAGGAAAATAAAACTCTAATCCTGCTCCTGGAATCTGTTTTTGATCTTAATTCCTTGCCAGCTCAGCAAATTTCACAGAGCAAGAAAATGAAATGAAAGAGAATCACAGAAGAGATCCATTACTTACAAAACTCATAGTCTACCAAAGTAAATATAAAATCTGTAAATCCTGTGTACTAAACATTGCACATCTCAAGTAGTCTGCCATTCTGTTTGAATTTTTTGTTTAACCCTCGGTAGCTTGCCTACTTACAGTCTCATACTAATTCTTACATCAAGCATGCTGTTCTAAATAACGTTTGTTGGGTTCTACGACAATGTTAAGGCTGCCTTGAATGTTGTCACCCAAAGACTTTGGATGAGAGGAAGGTACCGCTGGGACTCAGACCTTTCTTTCTCATTCCCTGCCACTGACAGCAAAGACAAAGAGGAATAAGCCAGGAAAAGTGAAAATACTCTGGAGTCTATCAAATCTCAATCATTTATGATGGATGCTGGCACTCAATTAAAATAATCCGAGGGGAAGTGAAGGTTCGGGGCAGTTTTTAGAAAGCAAAATTGTTTTGCATTTGCCTAACAGTGCCAAGAAATTGCATGCTGGAGTTACAGGCAGAGGAGGGGCTAGGTGCTCATGGTACTATAATTGTTTGGTTGCTGTTATTTTGCCTTTGGAATGAAATTTTAGATCTTGTCACCAGTTATAAAATATTTTTCTAGGTTGTGCAATTGCTCAAGTTAAATATCACATTTTCTGTCAAAGAGTGGAAATGCTTTTAAAAATACCTTTCCAATGGCAACTCAGAGTTTTTGAATCTATTTGGAAAACATTGTAGGTAAAAAGAAATAAAACTCTATATGTACACCTTTGACAATATTTTTTTGAAAAATGTACTTACTTTAGAACTGCTAAGCCTATCAAGACAGTGTCCACTTTTATATGAACTGTATTACATTTCCAAAATCTGAAAACTTTTCAAATGAGAAAATATTTGAACTTAGACATTTCCAGTATGACAACTTTGATCAATAAAAATAAAAATATTCAATATAGCTACAAGTCTATTCAAAAACTGCTATAATAAAGTCACCCAATTATTGTACTACTATTTATAAAGAAGTATCTGATAAAGAAGTGATCTAATTCCCTATTATGTTTAAATGAAGCAAATTATATTCTGCAGGTGAACTCTTTGAAGTTCAGGTTGACTGAAATACTGGTAGTAGTTATCAATAGAATATATTTTATTTCTAGAGTCATAGGAACATTTCTAACCTGCAGGAAGAAGTGGTCACCAAAAGGTTAAGAAACAAAGAAAAGGAAGACCTGATTCATCACCCTCATGAGCTCCTCTTGTAGGACATGCCAATTTGTGCTTGAATGAATGTTAATCAAGCAGTTTCTGTTTTGCAGAAAGTATAGATAAAATGGCCTGTCTAAAAGTGGAATGGTAATGATCACATTCCTAAAGGCCTTTGAACTGTAACTTAGCTATGGTCCTTAATGAGGGCAGTGTGTGAAGACTTGAGAATTCAAAACTTTTTATTTTCACTTTAATCAATGTTTTTCCTGGGGAAATTTCTGATGATGACTAAAAAATAAAAATCATTTCAATAATATTTACAACGCAGTATAATAACAAAGCAATGAAGTACTGTACTTTTCTAAGGAAAATGCTACTCAGGAAAAATGGATCAGAATAAAAATTTCAATTATGGAGTCATTATGCCCACAGGAAGAAATAATGGAAGAATAAGTTGTATTTAAAAATTACCTCTCCTCTGTGTCTGTATTAATTTTAGCCCTGTTTTAAAAATAGAAATGCTGACATTCATTAATACTATTGTTCAGAGAGAGAAATTATTTTTAATAAAAGGTAAATTTCAGCATTGCTCTTTACTACCTTAAATATCATTTATTGTTTATAAATTAATATTAATTACATTCCAACTCTTTTCTTCACAGAGAATAATCCTGGATGAAGTGCTGGACCTTAATGATTCTTTCTGTATACTGAGTGTAGTAAGAGAATCTTATTAAAATACATTCTTATTTTAGCCTACAACCTTAGGATTATTTTAATATGTTCATAATATATATAATGTATTTCCTCAAACTTCTCACATAAGTGATGATAAAGAATCGCAAGTTTTGAGAACAAAGAAATACTACTTTGAGGAGAAGTATCATTTTTCCTTTGTCAAATAATCTCAAATATAAAGAACAAGTTGTGTATTTTAGTTCTGTGGTAGGCTACAGTACGTTTGTACTCAGTAGATGCTGTTTTGTGTCCTTACCTATAACTCTGATCTGTCTCTCTCAGCTCACTATTATATGTAATCTGCGTTATCATGTCTTACAATTATGACTTGGAAATTTATACACATTTATACGTATTTCCCTACCTATTTTGTTCATGTGCACATATTTATTCGGTGTTTTTCTCAAAGGACTGCACTAGTTCTGTGGTTTTCAAATGTGAATGAAGCCCAGCATTCTGTCTCCAAGGACACTGTTCACTGATTGCACGGACGTCTCAGTCCCTCAATGCCAGCACTGCACTTTGGTGCAGGGGCCAGAATGTAGTCAGGGATCACATTCTTCACTGCTTTGAGCCTCCTAGATTTTACGGAGGGTAAGTACAAACTGGTCCATCATTTTCTTGTGTACTCATGTTTTGAATCATTTCGTTTTTGCATTTTATAGATGGAACTAATTGCCTTTGCCCTTCTCTTAATCCCTTACATTGTGCTATAACTGAATACCACAGATGGAGTAATTCATAAGGATCTATTTATTCAATTTACAGTTCTGAAGACCAGAAATCTAAGAGCATGACACCGAGGTTTGTGTGGCCAGTGAGAAAGTTTTCCAAATAAATTCAAACAAATCTGAGTTGCCATTGGAAAGGTATTTAAAAAAGCATTTCCACTCTTTGACAGAAAACTTTAGAATTTGATATTTAAGTTGAGCAATTGTATAACCCAGAAAAATACTTCCTAACTATAAACCATCCATTGCAAGATGAGGCTGACCTCGTCTGATGGGATGGTGAGCAACCAGATCAGGCGTCATTTCCTCTTCTTGTAAAACTACGAAGGCCACCAGGGCAGCTCCTGCCCCACGCTCCATCTCATCCTCAATACCTCTGCAAAGCCTCACCTTCAGAGAACATTGACAGGTAGCTCAGGGGTGACGTTTTGTTTTAGAATGTGTTGGAGGACATGTTTAAACCACAGCCATTCTATACTTCATTTGCTGTTTTGCTAAGTTGTTAATAAAGTGTTTTAAATGTTGTACTTATTAGTCTAGAGGATCCAAAGTGATTAATTGTCATTGTTCATGTTGATGCAGTTTCTCTGCATGATAGCTTTAGCCTGCTTCTTTGCTAAAATTATTTCTGTGTGTGTGTGCCCGCGTGCACCCATGTGCATGTGTCTGTCTGCTGGTCTGTTGAGAGATAGGAGAGATCTGCAGTTCAGATTTGTCAAGGTGCTTTCATAAAGTGCATTTCCTACATTTCAAATGAATGCTTGATATGTGCTTTATATTGCAATGTGTAGTTGCCACTTTTAGTAATGTGTCCTTCAAATGAGTTAAATTATGTTGTAATTTGGAATTTGAAGTAGATTAAATAGAAATTAATATCTTATGCTTATAACATTTAAAACTTGTGACTGCACATTGACAAGATTATATATGAAATTTCATAAACAGATATGTTATTTAAATTTCTAAAAGAAAGAAAAACCAACATTTGATTTTGATGTGATTTTGGAAATTCCCCCTTGTTCTGAGTTGACTCCAGTTCTGATGAACCCAAGAGTCGTAGAAGATATATGTACATAACAGTCCATATTTTGCAAGAAATCATAGAGAAACACTCAATTGATTTGAATGTGTTTTTATTTACAACACAGATAAGTCACTGTATATTAAAATCTGAAGATTTTTCATAAAAAACAATTTATGTATTCTCCTCCCATCCTGTCCCAAATGTCCATTGCTGTATTGCTGAGAGACCTGAGTGAAGGTTCTTTCACTTCATAATTTATCTGAACTACATTACCTTCCTTGCTATTTTTTATGTTTATTTCTGTTTTACTTGAAAGTGAGAGTAGCAGGCCACTGATTCCATCTTTCCAAATATTGTGTACTGGGTGTTAAAACCGTCTCCTTTAAGATGCTTCATCAGAGCAGGGGTTCAGTATGTTGCAATTGTTGTTGATGTTTTTAATTTCATAAGAATCAAGCTGACAACTCCTACTTGAAAATCTTTACAGTTCTTCCTTTAATTTTTCTTCTCTACCATTCTCTATTAAATTACTTTTCTAAATATAGCATTGTTATTTCTCACAAGATGTGTGCTTTTGTACTGACAAGTTTTTCTTTGGTACTCCTTATGTTTATCTAATTGAAAAAAATTACAGCTCTCCAAACTATCACTGAAATAATTTTTGTAAAATTTTAATTTCACGGTTGGAGATGTTTTGATCATACATGTAATCCCATTTTGGTAGTATCATGTTTTTATATTAAAAGGAAAAATTCAGCAAAATATTTTAATTTTCTACATAGAAAGAAGCTTTAAAACAATTCAAAATCACTGATATAAAGCATCTCTCATACAAATATTTCACTGTATTCTAAAGTCTATAAATTGGATTCTGTCCAGAAAATACTGGAGCCTGTAAACCTAACATCCAGAAGGTCTGACAACTGTCATGTAGTGAATTACTAGGAACTGAACTGAAAAATCGAGCTCCAGAACATTTTAGTTTGGAGAAATATTTACACCTTGTATACGTAATATTATGCAATAGAGTCTGAAACAATAAATTTGGACAGATTTTTCATAAAATACTAAAATTTTAGACTTAAAGTGGGAAACAGTTTAGAATGTATCTGATCCTCAAATATTATCTAGTTTCAAAATATTAAGACAATCATGTGTATTGTCAGATTTCTTTGAAAGAAACATACTCCTGTCAAAGAACAGTTCTATTGTGCCACTTGAAGTTTCATTTTACAGTGACCATAACAGTATAAAACTTTCAAAAATGCAAACATAATTACCAACATTTCAGTTGGAAAACACCATATTACTCTTAGCCCTGCATTGATTCTTCCTAGAGATGAGTGTGTATGTAGGAATTAAGATTAGTGAACTTTCTGAAATATATCGAACACTTCAAATATGTATGTTTCATTTTCACAAAAACGCTGCTGAAGGTTTGCAAACATTGCATAACTGCGTAGCCAAAAACCTTCCCTTACTACAGAAGTGCTGCCCTGTTTATTTCTGTTCAATAACCTATACCCATGAGGACTGTATTCATTTTAACGGCAAATTTTACACTTTATATGAGTCCCATAATATTATGTATAATAGTTTATCTAGCATCATGTTTGCGATTCGTTTCTTTGGGTTTAGCATTGTGGAATCTCCTTATGAATATTAAAATTCATTTCTGCTTTGAAGTTTGATAAATACTTGGGTAATTTTCAGTTTGGACCTACGACAAATAGCACTCAAACATTCTCACAGAGGCACTTTAATGAACTCACATGTGAATTATTTCTCACTGCATACACGGTGTCTGTCTCCGTCGCTTCCTTTGTTGCTGGTACAAAATGACCAGCACCCACAAATGAGAGGAGGAGAGGCTGATTTTGGTTCACTTTCAGCGTGGTGTGGGGGCCTCTGAGGGGAAACGGCCAGGAAGAGGTGCACGTGTCCCATACGTATTACAGAAAATTACAGAACATATTACTTCTTTAACCTATTTTCTTCATTAATATACTGAAAGGATTTCATAAATTATTTTTAATATTAGGCATTCCTGACAACATTTAAACTATCATTATGAGCTAATATAAATCTAGTGTCAAAATATGAAGGTAGTTTTCTTGATGTTTTCCCTTAATTTCTATGTATGACACACATTAGAATATTTATTTTTAGACCAACAAAGGCTATGTGTTTTGTCAATATCTATTTTTACTCATATATTTCTTCCTATCTATCCAATTTCCTTATTCACACAAACTATATTTTTCTAATCACTTAGTTCTAGAGACTAGTTAATAATATTGTATTTAATATTTTATGTCTAGCTTCATAGGGAATGTTTGTCTCTTTGGGGGATTGTAAGTCTAATGTGCTATTGATCTTTTATAAAGTATTATACTTTTGCAAATAGAAATTGTTACATTCCTATGTTTGAATATAGTTGTAGAAGTTGAGATAGCACAGACTTGATTCTTTGATAAATTAAAAATTTATCTGGAGATTTATCTGAAAAGTGGATTTGCTTTATTTTAAACTTAAAAATTGCTATGTTTTAAGGTAGATCTACAATATTTATTTGCCAAATTTATCCATTGATATATTATTATTTAAAATGTCTATCCAGCCTTTAAAAGTTAAACAATCTATACACCACAAAACACTTCATGTATGTAATTAGTACAATAAACTTATTACTTCCTAAAGGTGTCTGTGTTTGGAAACACAGTGAAAGAATTTTATATATGTATGGATTTGGGAAGAATTAGCATGTTAGCAGTATTCCCTTCCACTGAGTGGACAGAGTGTCCCGGCACTTACTGAGGTGTGACTCCCTTCACAGCTCTGCTGTGGTCTCGGTAACAGATTTCCCATATTTATTGGATCTGCCCCGAAGTGTGACATAACAGGCTCATTGCCTTTTTATTCTGCCCAATTATATGAAATTGAATTATTCATTCTCCTCACACCTCACACCCTTTCCTCTAACATTATCTAACTCTATGTGTATGTAATTCTTCTTGTCTCATGAGGTAATAAAATTATCATCATTTGTTTTTGTCTCTTTGTATAGCTTCTAAGGCCTCAGTCTTTCTGATACACAGTAGTACCTCAATAGATATTTGTCACATGGAGTAATGAACTGAGAAAATCAGTGGCAAAGCAAAAGTGTGTGGGGGTTAGTTAAGAAGCTGGCAAAAATTAATGAGGAAAGATTAGAGTGCATCTTGAGAGTTCAGAGTTTGATATCATGGTCTAAAAATAGAAGTGTGGCATATGGGCTGGTGTCAGGCTCTTAATTTTGACTAACATTTTATTTACACTTGGAAGCATCAGTGTTGAAGAAAAGGGTGAACTGTTTATGCTTCCATGACCCATGCGTGTTACTTTAGAAAAAAATACATGAATGGTCTTTCATGCCTAAATATA
Organism: Dinomys branickii; assembly: GCA_004027595.1. Classification (NCBI taxonomy): domain Eukaryota; kingdom Metazoa; phylum Chordata; class Mammalia; order Rodentia; family Dinomyidae; genus Dinomys; species Dinomys branickii. The sequence goes on from PVLD010004447.1 coordinate 105,899, forward strand.
GTAATGAGGGATATTAAAGAGTCAGCTCAAATTTGGTTGAACATGCAGTATTTTCAGAGCCTATATAGCCAGAATAACATGTTTTGAAAAATGTTAACATTTTAATAAGAATTTAGAACTTTTCTAGAAAGACTATGTGCTTACACCAAACTTTATTTTTTATTTTAAAGAGAATAAAAAATAAGAAAAAACACTAAATACAGTACAGAATTTCAAAACAAGATGATAGAAAATCAACAATAATTGTTATATTGCATACTGTTGTCTTTAAAAGCATTGTTCAGATTACCAGGTATAAACATGTAAATTTGGTCAAAAAAAGAGAAAAAATAAGCATTAACTGCTCCTTTCAATCCCAAACTTTGAATTTGATTTTGGCAATTTTATTTGGTATAATTACTCAGAAACTATTTCCAGAACTTAGATTTCAGTGTAGGAAGGAAATTTAAATAATCAATATGTACATTTTAACAGCAGCAAAATTTCCTACAAAATAATAACCAAGTGCTTCCCAGCACTCAGAATAATAATAATAAATAATTAGAATAAAATAATAATCAATAATAATATGAAAACAATATTTAAGGCTTACACTGCACATACTTTAGTTTTTCCTTTCTAGTCAGATTAGCCAGAAAGCCCAGAGAGACCCTTATTTCATGTGTTTTTCTGACTAAAGGTACCTTTCCACTGCAGTGATCATGCATTGAATAAATAATTACAGATCTTGAAATCGTAGTAAGCATGCCTTGCTGTTTTTAGCATACATAGGAATAACTACATTCTGTGGCAAAATAAATAAATAATAAAAGTATGATGTTTAGTAAATTATGACCTAGCAAGATTTTAATTGGATTATGTCTAACAAACAGTGTACATTAGCAGTAAATACCTGCTTCTTTTCAAATGGCTGCATGGGGTTCATGAACCACTTTTTATTCACTCACTTCCCTGACTTACCCCACGGTAGAAAAACACAGTCATTCAAGAGTGCTGATGTTAAACTCAGTGGTTTTATTTCTTTTCGTAAGTGACTGTGTAGAAATACCAGCTTCAATTTATGAAAAGCTACTGCTGTGTACCCCTTACAGAAAGGGATTTCCTGTCTTTCCAGCAGCGGTGTACCTTAGGGCTCATTTCACTGAATATTTTGCAACTAAGAACATTATGCTCACTGTTAATTTCTCCAATCGTCTAATAAAAGCATAATAAAAATCTGTTCATAATATCACTTGGTTACAGAGAGAATAACCAATAACTCTTTCCTCTGATAATATTTTTTAATTATCCTCCTCTGGAACTTGTTGGTTTTCTTAATTTTTTCATAAGAACTCAACTGTATATTTTGTATAAAGCTAGAAGTTTTCAAACTCAATTATCTTTCAATGTCACCACTTGCTATAACAAGTCTGTCTTTGTCCCTGAACCTATTTAGTAGAAATTACCACTCCACTTTCAGAAGTCAAGAAGTCCTCACATAAAGCGACTAGCATGGTATGAATGACACATCTGTCTAGATATGCATGCATTTCATATAACTTTCAGTTCGTTTGGAATGAAAATTATATATAAATATTTCATATTTCATGGAAAACATATAAATGTCTTACTCTCAAAGGCTTAATGCATTAAATAACATTTCAACTGCAATAAATATCGATATAAAAATACACCTTTAACTCACGTACATGTGAAAACCTGAATTTTACCGATGTTGACCTAAGCTGTGTTTGAGGGTGTTGCCTATATCTTCATAGACAAAACCATTGTTTGAATTTGTCTTGATGATTTGCATATAAATTTACAAGTAACAAAAGTTTAGAAAGAACTTTATTGCCTCAAAGTTTTCTGAGGCTGTTAGATTTTTCTCCTTCTTATTGTACTGTCTTATGTTTTCTAACATATCTAATTTCATAACATCAAAGTTTAATTTCAAGCAGTAAAACTAAGTTAAAATATCTTTACGCTTAGGTTCTTCTAGCCAGCTGGGGAAAGTCATTCAGTTCTTTATGAGTAAGTTATAATAAGGAACATAAATTTATAATTGCAAAAGTATTCTGTGCATAAACTTCCGTAGTTATAAAAGTGTATATTTAATGGCTGTATTTAAAATTTATATTCTTGTACAATCAATAAGCTTTATATGTACTTAATAAACACTCTAAGTAAAAATGAAGAGTACTCATTATTTATTATGTATTTTCTCAAATATCTAGATCACAGCTGTTTCCTATATACTCACCCATGATGCTCATTATCATTTTAGAGGTAAATAGTTTGACATTCAATCTCCACATGGATATACTTCTAGGGTACAATTATATACAGATAAAAACCAACAAACCTGGCACCAGCTAGCATGTTTCATTTTTCCATTTTCTGTTTTCTTAAACTTCCCTACAAATCCTCACACCAAAATTATAGTGTATTGATAGTTGATACGGTCAAATTACGTTGTCGCTTAAATTATGTTGCATTAGATGGCAAGTTTGATATACAATTCCACTAAAGCTTAAAACCAACAAAGGGATATCACGGTGTTATCAAAAGAAGCTAGTGTACAGGGCCAGGTAATATACAGTTCAAAAGCTCTAAGATTATGATATTAACAGAGTCATTTATGGCAATATTTGTATAAGCTTATACAGTTCATAAGCAAAAAGTAACTATACCATCCCCCAAACACTTTAGGGACATGTTAGTAAGCATTAGACCAATTACTTTAATGCTCTGTTATGGTCAAAATCTTATATAAAGATTTCATACTTTATGTGTTAAACTAGTGAAATATTTGGAAAATTATGACTTGAGTTGTGTATTTCACCTCTAAAAACAAATACACAGAGATTATTCATGTATTTGAAATCGTACGCACTTCTGTTCCCTCTGAATCTTTTAGAAATACTTTTCTAGAACCTGAGAAAAGTTAGGTTTCCAATTTACTTCTGGAAAAGGAGATAAAGTGAAAAACAGAGCCCAGACATTTTAGTTATTAGTGAATATTGAACCCACATACAGTATTTGATCAGTTAAGTCATAATAGTTCATTAGATTTTAGCCAAATTTGAAAAAGATAAGCTTTATTGGTATTCAACAAGTTTTTCAAAGAAAATCATTTAATTGATCACTCTGTGAAAATTGTGGTAGATGCATTTTCAGCAATGTTCAACTTGCTGTTCTCTACCCTGTGTAAATATGTTTTTGAATATTGATGTCTAACATGGAAGTTAGGTGTCATTACAAAGGATTGCATCCTTGACATATAGTCAGTTGCAATTAAAGAGTGAGTGATTTTAGGCCTGTACAAAGAAAGCTGGAAAACAGTTTAGGAAGCATAGACACAACTGAAATTTGAGAGAAAAGTTTTTCTTCTTACAACATTTCTTCTTAAATTAATTCTTCAGAAGAAATATTCATTACCTATACAATGGTGTGAAAGGTTTTAGACATAGTATTTGTTTACCACATTCCTGGATGATAACTGACTACTTGAACTCTCTTTAGTATTAAAGGACATTTTTATAAATGAATATTTTACAGTTTAATAGAAACTGACTTGTTTGTGTATCTCTAGTTACTTATGTATATCTCCTTTCTAACATCTCTATTTACTAATTTTGCTTTGTTTATGTAGCCAATATGTGTCAGCAATTTTGTAAAGTAAGGTGCTAAAAATAATTTACCATTTTTTACTTCTCTACACACTTCACATTGTAAAAAATATGTCACTCTTCTATGTATCACTACTGTCTAAGTTTTCTTGATGTGTTTAGACACAGTCATTCAAATTTGAATCTAAAGTATGTCATCAATATTTCCTTCTTATGGTAGATGAAAGTCTGAGAAAAGCTGTCAGTTCTCCAGCACATATTGTTGAAGATATCCTAGACAGGTCAACACATCATGTTTTATATCTCATACCCCTACTCTCATATTTTAGAAGCAAAACTCAAATCTGATTAACACCTTCAGCTTACATCACCCTAAAAGCAAACAAGACACTTTCGTACATTTCTCCAAAGAAATAGCAAGTCAATTAGGCAATGTCTATGTTTTCAGTAAAATTAAAAGCATCTCAGTGAAAGTTTCTTTTTTAAAGTACTCAAGTAAGTTTCATCATACATAAACCAATACCAGTTGAATTTATAAAGCATCCTTCTTCAGTATGTGATAGATTTTGTGAGGAGCTTCATGTACCTTATATTTTAATCTTTATAAACATTAAAATTATTACAGTTCCTTTTATCAAATAAAAATTGTGACTCCTGAAAGTCTACACAATTAGTCTATCAGAGTCAGAGATTCCAATCCATCAAGTTCTTTTCCAAATGAGGATATTTTTATATTTACAAAAGTACAAAAAGCACAGAACTTCATACCTTCCAGGAAAAACCAGCACAGCAGAACCCATGTCCTTTCATTTGCAGATTTCTAATTTCCTGGTTGCTATTTCTAATACTACAAATATTAATTTAAAATAGCAGAAAGCATTGTTTTATGATGCAGTATCATGAATATTGTGGATCATAGTATTTTCCTTGTGTTATCATAATTCAGGTCAATAATCAAAATAATATACACACTTTTAGTATGAAAGATGAATTTTAGAGTCACTTGATACAGTGTTTGAAATGTATGATGCAATCTACAGTCAACTCATATTTGTTCAATATTTTCATTTAAAAAATTTAAAATTAATTACTTCAGGGACATAGCTAGCTTTATTTGGGTCGGGTAGTTTTTCATGCACACTGGTAAAGCAAAAATGCTAAGTACATGACTTTATTTAAATAAAAATGTTTCTTCTCAAAAGAGCACAGAACCAAGCTTGAGTTGTGCGAAACGTTTAAATCTTGTAAGTTATGCGTGTGGATACACGCAGGTGAGTTCCATGCTGCTTTTATAAGATAAGCCCCAAACAAGTGACTTAGCATGATACTTATTTATCTCTGATATAATCATGTGCAGCTAGCTCGTGAATTCAAAATGTACATAGAAATATATTGCATATGGTATTACAGGGTTTGCTCTGGTTCCCCTTTGTGTTTCCTATTCCTGGTCATAGAGCACTAAGTAGAACTTTCTAAGATGATGTAAATATTCCATATTTGCTCCATCCTTTATGGCAGTCGCTAAACACAAGTGAGGACTGAAGTTAAAATCATGACTTCATATAATTTTAATACCCACATCAGTCAGCTGAAGGCTGCTATACAGCGGGTGGTACAGGTACGGTGTCTTCTGGAATGAAGCCAGCCACACCCTCTTCCACTCAGTTTAAAGATGCAATAAAAGAGAGTTATTTCCACACAAACTGTTTTGAAATTTCTCTGGCTCACATCCCATGGACATACTGAGCCATTACAGAGAAGGAAACATTTATCTCCCATGTTTGCAGCCAGAGAGCTTGCCATAATTATATAATAAAGATAATTTCAATTCCTTGGTGTATGCACCAAAAATATTCCTGTACTTAAAACAAAGGAAGCACCAATTAACTGAAATTCTATATATGTAACAAAAGACAATTTAAACAGAGCATTAAACACAAATATAAAGATTTTTGTTTTCTGAGCTAAGAGGAAGATAAATACATAATTAGTTTCAGTTATAACTGTAAAATATAATTTCTGAAAAACCTCCTACTCACTCAAAAATGCAACAGAATGAATGTGCACTTCCACTGTCAGTTCTTATTCAAACTGTCAAAATTATTTTAAAGTTATGGAGAAGAAGCAAAAGCAGGAGTGTGGTATGTAAATGTGTTAGTCTGTTTCTGCACTAGAGCACAAGATCCAGTACCGCAATGTAGGGAGGAAAGGTTTCATTTCCATCATGGTTGGGGAGCATCCAGCCCACAACTAATAGGCTCAAGGGCAGTCACGCCTTGGCAGAAAAGGAGGCACAGATGCCTTTTAAGTGTGCAGCGGTTATGAGGCACGGCAAGGGAACAGTGGTAGAGAGGAAACTGCAAGGGCCCAGATACGCTACGCTACACAAGGCCACAGCCCCATGACCCACCCAGACACTTCCGAAGTCTACTCTATTTAACCCTCTACTTGCCTTATAAGCCAATCAGCTTGACACAATTAAACTTTACTAATAGTAAGAGTTGTATACAATTGTTGAAGAGGAAAAGTAGCTAAAGTAATCCTAAAGATAGTAAAGATTAGCAAGTTGGCACGTAAATAGCTATATACAGAATTGCAAAATGAGATAAACATGTATATACCGTATAACCTCATGCAAGGTTAGCAATTGCATGTATCCCGGGGTGATGGAGAGGAAAATATGAGGAATGGCTGTGAGCTGGTGAATTTGCCACATTAGGAATGATTAGTAGTGGTCCTTTGAGTGAAAGATGCTAATCCACACTTAAAAACTAAGTTTTCCTAAAGAAAATGACCACAACGTGTGCAGAAGTTTTAATGAGAAAAGACACTGAATCATGCGCTCATTGTTGTAAAAGAACCTCCTCCCTGAAACCCGAAGGCTTTTAGGATCCTGCCTGACCTAATCTGTTACGTTTGAATCTTAAATGTCCCCCGAAGGCTCGTTTCCCAACCTACAGGCATTAGGGCATTATGGGAACTCTGGGAGGTCGAGGCTAGTCGGAAGCTGGCTCAGCAAGGGTGTGTCCTGGGAGGAGGTAATGGGATCCCAGCCCTTCCTCCCTCTCTGCTTCTCTGCTGTCAGCAGGTTAGCAGACTCGCTCCACCAGGCTCTCCCATGTGCTGCTCTGCCTTGCTATCCACCCAAATCAAAGTGGCTACACAGTGCTGCTCTGAGCCACTCAAACAGTGAGCTGAAGTCTTTCCTCCTGTCAGTGTGATTTTCTTAAACATGTTGTGATGGAGGCTGTTTGACACAACAAGGATTCCAAAGAGATTGAGCCACTTCAGGTCTCAAAGTATTTAGGTCTCATTCAGCACGATAATAATAATAAATGTTCTATTGTCAAGTTTGTGAGAGAAAGCCAAGAAAATGATCTGCTCTCCAGAAAAGATGCGTTACAGAATACAAGGGAAAGATAGGGAATTCAAAGAAAAGAAAATATTGGGTCTATGTCCATCCCACCCTGAACATGCTTGATTTTATCAGAAGAAAACAATGAGAAAAAGTTTTATGAAGAGAATTCCAGGAGTGATTTCCCTAAAAGAGAAAAGGACACTGACATGTTGTCTGCAAGGAATTTGTAATTTTATGGGAGACTTTGGGGGAAACTTCAGGTAAGTAATAGAAGGTAATCTCAAAAATGCAGTATTGTTAATTTGAGGAACATTACGGTGAAGGATAAATACTTTTGAAACAGTGTACATTCAGGAAAAACTACGCAAAATGTTGAAATAATGTAAGCAAAGAAGATCATAGGAATAAAATATTATAGGAAAAATTCAGGGCTCGTGTCTGTCTGGCCTGCTGTGAAGACCGGTGACGCGGAACACAGCATCACTCCCAGACCACATCAGGTAGCGCCAGAGAGAAGGGAAGCTGTGGGACTACTTGGGTCCCAGCGTTAAATCTGTTGCAGGCAATATTTCAAGTTAACAGTGTATTTCAAAACATGGTATTTAAAAATGCAGATGAAGGTTTCATCACTAGTATCTGAAAGAAGTTATTCTCTTTTCAGAATAAGAATTGGAAGAGGGAAACTCAGTAAAATACTCATTTCGCATATTGTGTTTTAATAATACTACAAGTTCTATTACTACTGGAAGGTAATAATGCTGTAAGTTTATAGTACTTATCTTCAAGCTAGGTGTACGTATTATTTGGACAAAAGTAAATACTAGAACTCAAAAAGAGCTTAGGCGATAAAGTGCACACCTTTAGCACACATAGCTAATAGAAATTTTTTTGTATTTTCCCAACTTGAAGAAATGATAGACATTTGAGGGGATAGGTATACCAGTTATTCTGATGGGATCATGACACGTTTTATACATATATTGAAATATAATGATTATGTGTTTATTTAAAATATTTTTTATTTTATTTAGAAAAACAAAATAATAGAAACATAACAATAGTTAATATATTGCATATTGTTATCTTCAAAATAGCTACTCAGAATAGAAGATGTAGGCATGAAAAATTCTCCAGCTGGTATTAGCACAAAGCTTTCTTTCCAATGAGCTGAGAGAAACTAGTAGCATAACTATCTTGAGTTTTTCCCTTTTCCTTTCCTTCCTTTCCCATTTCTCCCACCCTATTTCCTCTTTTCTTTTGAACAGTTTCTTCCTATTTCACAATATTGTACCATTGCTTGAAATTATCCAGTGTTTTCCTCCCAGGAGAAAATAAAATTCAGTCTTTATAAGACTTGGTATAATTTGACTCTTATCTTTTCTCCCAGTATATCCTACATTCTCTTCCTCCTCGCAAAATTTTTATAGTCGCCTTTCTTGTTCCTTTCCAACTTCCAAATTCTTTTCTGCCCAATGTCATTTTCATGCAGTTGCCTTTATCACACTGTCCGCTCCATCGCCATATTCAAAACTTACGCGAATACCGCTCTCAGTTTTTCAAGTTAAATTCCACTGAAATATTTTCAAGGACACTTACATTCTCCTTCGGTTACTCAACACTTGTTCTTTTCTGTGATTTTTTGTATTTTTTTATAGCTTGCGTTTGCAGTAAATAATGAGCATATTCATCATAGTGTGCTGCTTCGTACACACATCACATCGAGAGGCTTCCAAGTTCTCCTTTGCCTCCCTCTGGTCTCCCACAGCGCTCAGACTCACGTCTGCAGAGTCTGTGCCCCTGTTTCCTACCTTCTCTGTTTTCTGTGGCTTTGACTTTGTTTCCTTCACTAAAATATAAACTTTCTATGGGCAAAATTTGTGAGGACAGGGAGCACCATGGCACTAGCACTGAACAGTCTTTTAATAAATGCTCTTTTGAATGAATGAATGGAAGTGAAAAAGGAAGGAAGGAAGGAAAAAGGAAGGAAAGAGGGAAAACGAAAAGGAGGGGTGGAAGGAGGGCGGGCAGGGGAGGGGTGGAGGGCGGGCAGAGGGGAAGAGAAAGGGAGGGAAGGGAAAAGAATGAGGAACAGAGGGAGGAAGAAGAAAACTTTGTGATTTCAGAAAGGGCTACATTATCTTGATAATACAAAATGTTAAGAAATAATATTTAGTCTAAGATAAAAAGGAAACCAGCAGTAAAATAAAAATCTATTGTATAAAATTTGAATTATTTCAGAATATTAGAAAAAATTTTCCAATGTCCTTAACTTCCCATGCAATTTTTTTTTTTTTTTTTGTAATACCAGGGATTGAACTTAGGACCTTGCACTTACCGGGCAGGTGTTTGCTCCATTGAGCTATATCCCCAGCTCCTTCCCATACAATATTATGAAAAAGAATATAAAGTAAGAATAATAATGATATAGATGTAAAATTTAATTACACATAATGGATATAGAACATAAGTGGATGGACTAGAACTATATTTTGTCTCTGACAGTGTTAAGTATATAATCACTTATGTTTCTGTTATCTATGTTCCGATTATTTTCCTAAATTAATTAAGCATATTCCACAAAAGATTTCCACCCTAATGTCACTAAGTATGTTTCAAGTCTTAAATCTCACTATGAGACTTTTCTCATTTTCTTTGGTAATGGTTTTCAAGTATGAAAGGCCTTGTTGTTAGCAGAAAAAGATTGCAAGATGCACTGTGAGTTTTTGGTCCTTTTCTAACTAACAATTTTAACTGTCTTTGTAAAAGCATTAGTGAGTAAAATGAACTGCAGCCTCATAGATGTATTCCTTAAGCTTGCACTTCAGAATTGTACTTTATACATGAGTTCTTTATGCTACCATTTTAAAAGATTAAGTAATTAACATACAGAAGTTTGGTTAATCAAGGATAGTTCTTGAAGATAAAGTATCTGATTTGCTTCTGATCCAGTCTTAAGTAAATCCATTAGAAACTATCTTTTAAATCATAAAAAAATTTAAATATCATAATATCATGTGTTTATGCTCCCATTGAAACTGTTAAAATATGACTATTAACCAGTCATGATATTCACCTTTTTAGCTATAAACATGAAAATTTGTGTCAAAGTTTTCCAAAAGAATTTGTTTTTGTATCATTATATAATATACTGTGATATATGTACACAGTATTATAATTAGTGTAATTAGTATATAATATATGGTTAATAATTTGTTGGCTAATATGATATCACTGTAAACAAAAATTCAGCAATAATTTTTAAAACACTATAGACATTTTAGAACACTAGAAATTACTGATTCAAAATATGTTTTCAAATGTCTCAGCATTTTCTGTGCAAATAATTTGATTATAATTAGGGCCACTTAGATGTGTTATTAGAATACGGACTTACACAATACAGAACTGGAATGATTCAAATACACTGCAGTAATAAAGTCATGGTTCATGAGCAAGCTGACACAGTGCACCTTCACACACAAGAGAGGTCTGCATCCGTGTAGATGAAAAGGCAGGGAAACATAAACACACAGCAAAGTGTAAGCACAGGGAAGAGACTCATGAAAAATGTATCTCTGTTCCTCTAAATGAGTCAAGTGTTGATTATAAATATAAAGAAGTCTTTTTAACACCATTAATAGCTGTGACCTTGTAAAACGGACACAAAATCATTTTCATGATCCATTGTAGAGGCAGTCTTAAAAACATTTGTTTTACTTATAAAGTTATTTTCAGTGGTGATTAAGGTTACTTTAATGAAACCAAAGCTAAATGATATTGATTTAACTAACACTAGTGTACAACTGTTAATTTATTCTTAAACACAGAATCTTAAATGTCTACTCTGGATCACGTAGTAAATTAGACATTTAGAATAGAAAGATGAGTAAGGTATATTCCTTAGAATTTAACATACTCAGAACAGTGTTTAAAATGGCAGAATTAAAGTTGCATACATTTTAAAATAGTGTAGTCATGTCTGCAGTAGACCAAGTGGCTAACTTGTGAGTAGTTGCCTAGCACAAGTTTATATTATATAGTAAAACAGAATTGCAATGATCAAAAATTCACTGGGAATGTAACAAATTTTATGTAGCAAAAATGTGCTTAGCAAACTTTTACTTGGTAATTCAAACAGGACTGAAATCTGAGCAAATTCTGATTCTTTTAAAGAAATATAAGGAAGAAATAACACAAGAGCATTTAAAAGAATCCCTGAGTTCTTCCACGCTTACATCAGTGACTTGGAGGAACAGGAGTAATGCGGAAATCGAACTACTGCGTAGAAAGACGAGCTGGAGCATTCTTCCAGTAATTTTCCTCTGCATTTTCCTCAATTCTCAGACACAAATACACAGTCTGTTCACAAGGATCAATTTTAGTGAAGAGAGACATACAGCTGAGCACAGATTTCACATTTAAAAAACATATGCATAGGAGTTGTATCAGTGCATCCATCAAACAAAGCTGAGGAGCAGTTTCTGCAGTGTTGTGGAGGTGTCCTCAGTGTGATGGCCTCACAGAGTACTCCAGCATGGGCAGAATTAGTCTTCAGCCTTGCGAGGAACGCTGAACTGATAAGGGCTGGATGGGCGGTGTCAGCGTGACTTTATTGGTGTGCATCTATTTTAGGATTAATGAAAATGCTCATTTTCTAATATAAAAATGAAACACTGTTCAGTGAAGGACATGTGTTACCTTCTCTGATCATCTGCCCATATCTAAAAAGTAACTATAAAGATAGGTACAACAGAGATGACTCAATTATTTTTTGTAATTAGAAAAAAATTGAGGAATTCATATAAACTGATTTTAAATATTGCTACCGCTGGTTAGCCAACATTTCCCAAAAGGGCAGTACTGTAATATAGAAGCACCTCAGATTTTAGAGGGTGGGTGTACCCCTGAAAGTGATGACAAGATTTCATCAATTTCCTCTGACCGCAAAGTGGTGATTTTTGGTTCAGTCTGCATTCCTCCCGTGACGGGCAACTACAGGACCAAGCGACAGGCCATGTGCTCCTGGGGGAAAGCTCTAAACACTGTGCCCCTGCACATGCTTGTTTATAGAAGGCTGATTGTCTTCGGTTTTTATTACCCTGACAGAAAGCTAAGATAAACACACTAAGTTGGATGAAATCCAATCAGTTAGACACTCTGAAGCATTACTTCCAAAACACATTTTGGAAATAAACATTATACAAAAGGCCTCTGTATCAATATAAAACAATGGTGTACTTGCTTATTTTAAAGAGAGTAAAAAATAATAAAAAAATTAGAAACGATGCAGAATTTCACCAAACAAGATGACAAGAATTCAGCCATGGTCGATGGTTGATATATTGCATATTGTTGTCTTCAAATTAGTTATTCAGATTATTAGATATAAGCACGAAAAATTAGTCAAAAATTAAAAAGAAGAAAAAATTTTAAGCATTAACTGTTCCTTTCAATAGACCAGTAGAAATCAGCACTGCAGTTATCCCAGCCACCCTGTGCACACACACGTATAGTTTCCCTCCTTTGTTTTTATATCCTTTCCCTCACCCCAGTTGTTCCTTCCCTTTCAACAGTTTCTTCTCCTTTCACAGTATCTACTGTATCTTTCAGATTCTTACACTACAGAGATAATACAGTGTTCACACATGTGGGTCTGATTTATTTTACTTAAGAGTGTGGTCTCTAGTTGCATCCATTTATCTATAAAAGCCTCAACTTCACCTTTTTTATGGCTTAGTAATATTCCATTGTATAAAAATACCACATGTATTTTATCCATTCCTCAGTTGATGGTTATTTGGATTGTTTCCAAGATTTAGCTTTGATAAACTGTGCTGCTATAAACATGGGTGCACATGTATATCACTGTGTTGTGATGTTTTTAATTCTATTGATGTTTTTCATTCTCCGGGGAAAATACTCAGAAGGGGAATAGCTGCATTGAGTGGGATCTCTAATCCTAGTTTTCTGAGGCATCTACACACTGATTTCCATGGTGCTTATACCAGTCTACATTCTGAACCCACAGCACCACCAGCATTCGTTGTTGGTTGATTTCTTGGTGATAGCCATTCTTTCTGGGGGGAGATGGAACCTCAGTGTTGTTTTAATTTGAATTTCTCACATGACCAGTGACGTTGATCATTTTTCATAATTTATTTGCCATTTGTATTACTTCATCTGAGAAGTGTGCATTCATCTCAGATGCCCATGTTTGCATTGGATCTTTGAATTTTGGGGGCCTGATTTCTTTTAATTCTTTATACATTCTAGATAGAAGTCTGAGGGACAGTTGCTTAAAATTTTTTCCCAATTCATGAGTTTTCTTTTTACTCTGTTGATGATTTCTTTTGATAAGCAAAAATTTTTCAGTAAGCTGAGATCCCAGTTGTTGATTCCTTGAAGTATTTCCCATGCAGTTTGGTTTTCGTTCATGAACTCTCTGCCTACCCCTGTCTTCAAGATTTGTATTTACTACCCCTGCAAAAATATAAATAATACTGTAGGTGGACAGAGGTGGACCGCGAGTCACTGCTCTGCTGAAAGCACAGTTTCCAGTGATCACAGTCAGCCTCAGGAAGTAATTAAAGCAGCACGGTTTAAAAGGAAAGAAGACTTCTGCGAAGGTGGGGAAAGGGAAATGATAGGCAGCTGCTCCGGACAAGTGTGGAGTGTTGAAAGTGAATAGCTGTGGGGTTTTTGTCTCTGGATCTTTCTAATGGGATCCTTCTTCCCCAGTGTGCTGCTGGAGTCTTACTGGGCTCTCTGGCTGTGTTTGATAATAACCTTGGATTTCTTTTGGCCCTAGGATTCTTTATTATTTTCAAATAAAACTCAATGAGGCCTTTATCTTATCTTTCCCCTACCTGTGCTTCTCCATCTCTACAATATAAAGAGCAAAGTAACAAACAGATGACAAGAAATAGGAAGGTATACTTCGTGGAAATGCGAAGGGGTTCTGGGGACAGAGTAAGATGGGACACGGGGAGGTAAGTTAAAGGGAAGTAAGAATGATAAGTCACAATATATCCATATGTACCAGCTCCACAAGATGAATGAAATTGTCATGTATTTCAAGCATATCAATCAAAAAGAAATTAAAAAAGCAACATAGACACACAATGAAAGAAACAGGGAAATACGAAAACGTGGCAATCGCAAAGGTATCGGCACACATTTACAAGCAGAATCTGTGAGGGCACATTTCAAACTGATCAAAGGAAAAGTTACAGCCCTGTACTCTTTGTCCAAAACACGTGAACTCACAACACTAGGAATGAATAAAAATCTAATTCGAAAGGAAGCGCTGTCTTTCCTTGACATTCTAAATTACTGATTTCCTCCTCTCTGCTCAAATTTGTTTGTAATTACACTTATTTGTTTGTAATTACACCTTTTCCAAGTTTTCACTATTTTTCATTTGATTTCTAGAAGATGGAATTAAAATTAATGTCCACACCGACCCTCTCTGGGTGTCGTCGCTTTCATGCGGGTCTTGCCGCAACATTTATTACCGTCGGTTCCAAGACTCCTCTGGCTATATTCATCGCGCAGAAGTCAGGTCACCGTGTTGCTATTCTGGCTTTCTGCCCTCGGGTTTCTTCGATATTTTGTTGCAGTATAATTAGAGAGACCATTTTAAAACCCACTCATGCACAAGTTAAACATATGTTAAGCCTTTAATAATAATACTTTGGCTAATGATGTATGAGAATTAAAAGGTTCCCCATTCTGTGCCCTTGATAGACAAGTCCAAGATGCATCTCAAGAGGTTCATCCAAAATTTCTAAAAGTTTAACAACTGTCAGGTATCGATACTGGTAACGTTTAATGCATGTGTCCAAGGATTTTCCCTCACGTCTTCCTCCAGTCCGTGCTTGTTCCCTCTGATCTCCATGTCTACAGTAAACTGCCTTAGTGCAACCCTGTGTTAAGGCTCTACCTTTGAAAGGACCTGAGAAACAACAGAACTCTCAGATATAAGTACCCAGTGCGCACACTGCGCAAGGAATGGAAATGTGGGTCATGTGTTGTTTTCATAACAGTGAGAGCCATAATGCAGGCAGTCCGGGGGAGGCGAAAGCATGTGTCATGTGGCAGGTTCACATTGGCTGAAATACTACTTTGTGCTGGATTAATGGATGCACTGTAGATAAAGTAAGAAATTTTACTTTGACCACAGAGATTTGGAGGTACAGTTTAACACAGAAAGCTGAAGAGGAATATATGAAATTACACAAAGGTCATTTTCACACAAAGAGTAGATTAAAATTTTATATCTATTCCAAAATCCAAAGGCAAGGAAGGACTTAGCAAATAGCAAGCTTCTTTCCTCAAAGTTACGGTAATAGACGGCAGGAGGGGCACAGACCAGCAGAGGCCAGCAGGTTTGTGTGCAGCAACACTGTGAGAAATCTGTTGTTCCTGGGTGCAGGCAGACAGAAGGCGGAAAGATGATCTATGGAGAATGAAGAGAAGCGGCCCGCTTTTATAGGGGGTGAGAGAAGGCAGAGAACAGTGAGCAGGAAGATTTGAACAAACATCTGTGGTCAAAATTCTCTGGAAGTATTGTGCCTGAGTGGGCAATATCCTTGAAGCGTCTGCTGTAAATGTTTCGGTGGCTCCAGGTGTCCCAGGACCTGCAAATTCCCTTGGCTTGTCTCATCGCCTTTGCACATCCTGGGCTTGCCCATGGCAGCTGTGCTGCTGAGCTGAGCTCTCTGCCGAGAACAGTGTCTCTGGTGCCAGGCCGGTTGGGGCCGGGAGAGTCAGGCCCAACTGGAGCCTTACAGTTCTGCAACTTCTTTCATGTGTGATCATATATGGAATGAGTTGAGCAAGTAGGAATCCGGAAAGCTCAGAACTATAGCTGTCTAAGCTCTAACCAAATCCACCTGTTATTTTGTGCTTTTCAGCTCGTATTCCTCCCCCTTCCTCCCTTTCAGCCTTCCTCTTCCTTTATCTCTTCTCGTTTGTCTCATCTTTTTCTTCCTCTCCTCCCTTTCTCGCATTTGCCCTTTCCACTGTTGTTTTCTGAGGTGATGGCAGCAAACCCAACCACCTCACTTGGCGTTCACACATTTAGATTCATACAACAATTTAAGTCTTTTCTTTGTTTTTCACAATTTCTTTCACACTTTTAATTGTGTAAATATTCAAACAGAATTAAACACTGTCTTTTATGTATTGTTACAAATAAAATACAAAACATTCATGCAGTGCACTTAAGGTAGTATGCTGCTTATGCTTACTTTGATATTTCGTTTCCCCTGTCTCCTTTTTTTTTTTTTTAATGTCATTCATTTCCAGACAAAATGGGTGTTTGGTTTTGGAATTTCCAGCAAACTCTGACTGGCTCACTCGTAACATTGCTCAGTTTTCTTTCCTTCACCTCCCTATTTGGTCCAAGGGGCAGTGAGCTGTAGCTGTTGAGGACCTTTACGTTCTTCTGTTTGACAAGAACAGCCCACAGGGTGTGTGATATCCCACTGCACAGCAACACAAAGAGCAAGCTGTCATCATCCAATGATCCGTCAGTGGCGTCCGGTAAGTCAGCCCAGTCCACGCATAATAAACGTCCCCACCCATCACTTAGCCTCACTTTTATCTTGTGTTCATAACTTTTATGTAGGTCTATAATTCCATTAGCAGTTCAAAAATAAAGAGAAAAACAGTGTAGTTTTTAAGTTCATTTTCCCTCTAAGAAATATCTTTCTGATAAATTCAATTAACATAAAGCACTGTCTATTAGGGCAAGTTGTGTAAATACTGGAATTTTTCCCTATTAGTCTGAGATAATGCATTCTCAAGGTGGTGGGACATTACTATCTACCTTTACGTATTATTGTTAACCAGTGGATCTATGGTTATTGCAAATACATTAATAAAATTGATGTTTTAAATTATAATGTATATAATTATATAATTTAGTGTATTAAATTATAATTCAATGTATTCAATTAATAAAATCACTTTTAGTTCACATACTGGGTTTTGTTTTTGGTACCAGGAATCAAACTCTGGACCTTTCACTTGCCAGGCAGGTGCTGGTGCCACTGCGCAGCCCCACGCTCGGATCCTTTCTCCTTTCTTATTTCTTTTTCTTTAAAGTAAATATGGAAACCACTCATTATCTGAAACTTTTAATGTTGAGATCATTACAGATTCTTATATAATTATAAGAAATATATATCTTTTATGTACCTGACCCCATTTTCCATGTACTATATCTTACAGGTGGTTTAGTACAGTGTTCTAGTGGAGAAACTGCCTTAGTTTATCCATCTGATTTGACATCTCCTCAAAACCTTTCAATAGCTCTTGTTTTTGTGCTTCATGACCTAACATTATAACGGATTATCAGTACACAGCATTTGTTGCAACTCAATTTAGTCACTCTTCAAAGGATTAAAAATGTCTTTAAGTGAAAAAAATCTGACAGACACCATTGATATAAGTTGTCATGGTTTTGAAGCATTTCAAGTGTTAAGGGGTAACAAAAATATTTCATTTTACTAAAAAAAAGTGAATTCAAAGTGGAAATGTCTCAAATAAAAGATTACAGATTAGTTATCTGTTGTTGTTTCTTAATACTTTGACCGTCTATTTTTCTCTTCTTTGCTCGTTGTCAGCAAGAATTGGTTCCCATGCACAGATCCCAACATTCATATATCTTCCGTTGTCTCCATGTGGTGACATTTTACCATTTTTCTTGCTATTGGCCTTTATAAGCTGATCCTATAGACTTTAGTGGCCTCAGCAAATACATGTAGTATGATCCAGTAAGCACCTAGAGAGCTGGAGGAACCTAAAATAGTCCACTATTTAACTGGCTCTTAGTTTACAGCTCCTGTGAGGCACCCTTTCCCACGCAGATATTTTTAGGGAGTTTACTCCTCCCTTCCTAGTATGAGGTGAAAGAGAATTTTATGGCAGCCAGTTCCCAGGCAAAGCATTAACTTTCAGCAAGTGTACTAAACCTACCCACTTTCCTGTAAACTGTCACCTGACTGAAGACTTCTCCAATCCCTCTGCCTAGGCAGAGCATCTGCTTCCCACCTAGGAAACAAAGACGGAAGACTGGGCAGTCAGAAAACTGCAGTGAACACATACATATTTAGATGTTGATACAGTTTATCATCTGTTCTAAGTCACTGTGATTTTTATGAAGAGATAAACAAGGGTCTCACTCAAGATACTAACAGGATATTTGGTGGAACATAACAAACTACTTCCATGTAAAATATTAAATACACTATAGAAGTAGGGAAAATCTGCTTTAAGACAGTGAAATAAATCTACATGATTGATGAAGAATTCAATGAGGGTTTCCTACTGAAAGTTTATTTTATCTATACTTATTAAACATTGCTTTATATACAGAGCAAATGTCTTGACAAAAAACATAACTTGTATCTTTTCATAAAATAACATAACCTGCCTTATGCATGGTTTGTTCAATAAATACACTGTGATGAACTCATAGATATATAGATAGATAGATAGATAGATAGATAGATAGAGATAGATGGATATATATTTCTTCAAATAGGAAATAGTTATGTTTTTTAAACCTAACTGGAAAACAAAAACATTCAGGTTTCCACATGTGCTTCATGGTCGGTTTTACTGTTCTGTAATGAATTGTAATCAGTACATGTAACTTAAGTTACCTGATGTGCCTTTTTGAATTATTTTAAGTGAGATTTAAATGACTAAATGAGTATTTGTAAGATTGGCTCTGCCTGTTCAAACACCATTTAAATTTTACATATGAGCCGTGGAGAGACAAAGACACTCATTGTTTAATAAGACCAATCTTGAGTACAGCTAAGATAAAAAAAAAAATTCATTAAATGTTGAGACTTAAAAAAAAACAAACCCTCTGAAATGATGACAGACCTATACAGCTGAATGTTTCCAGGTACTGCAATTAAACACTTTTCTTGGAGGTAGTCTAAGTTATTTTTCTTCAAGATCATTATTTTAGAAAATATGGGTTTGCAAATATGCTCAAGCCTAATATTATGAAAAATTTGTTTAAATTTTAAAACGTGTATGTGTGTATGTATGTGTGTATGTATGTGTGTGTATGTGTGTATGTACGTGTGTATGTGTGTATGTATGTGTGTGTATTTATGTGTGTGTATGTGTGTATGTGTGTGTATGTATGTGTGTGTATGTGTGTATGTGTGTGTATGTGTGTGTATGTGTGTGTATGTGTGTATGTATGTGTGTGTATGTGTGTGTATGTGT